>JAOSBN010000006.1:2167662-2187325 GCA_027563595.1 Erythroxylum suave | reverse complement strand
GAAGTTTCTATTAGTTAATTAAAGCAGGTGATGTAGACTGTCTGTTGAACTCATTACTCATGAGTCACGCCCATCATTATACATGCGAGTTTTGTTCACATTATAATGGGCTCATGGAGTTTACTTTCTTTCAATGCTTGCAGTCGGCTCAGCGAGACCTATTCTAAATAGTAAAAGGCAGAATAAGCCCAACATTCTTTCTAGGAATTACAGTTTGGCCCGATTTAACTTAATTCGATCTGAAATTAACGAAATTTAAAAATTTTAAGTGAAAACAAAATTGTTTTAAATTAAATAATATCTTAAAATTTTAAATTAACAAAATAATCAGATTTGATTTAAGTGACAAATACTCGATCGAATCAAGCTTGAGTTCTGAGTCTTAAACGTTCATTGGGTTTTAACCAGGCTAGGGTTGTCAGATTTGCCCTAGGTTGTGTTTGAATATGCGGTGTAATGGGAATAAATATTTATCCACCTCAGTTTTAAAATACAATCATATATTTAGATATGCGGGTGAACAACCGTAGGTTGAAGAAAAGTACGGTGTCACTACATAAATCGATAGTAGAAAGAATGTTGCAGTATGAAAGTTCTTCTGTAGTAGAAATTCTATTTTTATTAATAATTTTCTGATAATTGTTATTTTCCATTATACTCGCAATTACATTAACATGAACGATTATACTTTATCAAATAGTTTATTTCTAATTTTTATTTTCTTTATTTTAATTTAATATTTTACTATTTATAATTTTAATTAGATAATATTAAATGTACCTAAATTTATGAAATATCTCAAAGGACATTTTATTACCATACAATTGATATTTAAATTATCATTTTTTAATAATATAAATAAGCACATATCAAGAAAAAAATAACGATGGATATGTTGTATATTTTATTATTTATAATTTTAAATTTATATGACTAATAATATATTTTAAATTATTTATACAATAATTAATATTTTATTAAATTAATAGATTTTTTAGTTATTTTATCTCTTTTAGCTACTGCAACCGTACTTGCCAAATACCTATTTTTCACTTTTCAGCAATTACCAAAACAACAATCTCAAACACATAAGTACTTATTAAAAATAAATACTTATCATTTCAGCAGGTTATCAACCGTCACCGCTCTTTCAAACCAAGCCTTAATCTAAAGATTCAAATTTTTACATAAAATGACATCATTTTATATAATATAATGTTGTTTCAATTTTTTAAAATAAAAAGTAAATTTAATTAGGTCCATAATTTTTTAATTGAAAGTAGATGATCTAAATCTCAATTAAACCAAAGGTAAAAATGAATTTTTTTTTGATACATTACATGGAAAGGTGGGAACCACCATATTGAAATTACAGGACTACCCTCCTAAGAGTGATACCCAACTGGCTAAGTGTATCGAAGAGCACCTCATTCCTATCGAAACGTTTCAAAGGTATGGAGCTCATTCCCTCTTGGCAGAGCCGACGAAGATGCTGGGTTTATGTTGTCGCCGCTTCGAATCAGAATACCCCCGTTGTTTTTTTTGTTTACAACGGAGGTTCACCAAAGACTACACTAAATCAGGCCACGACGATAGGAATGACCTTGGCTATCAAGGCGAATGTGATAACTCATTTCGCTTGGAGGGTTTAGGAGGACCTGCACACCGTACGGGATCCACCTTGCCAGTTTCGCCAGGCTATCCGCACTCTGGTTGCCTTATCGGTAGACATGTTGGATCCGGGACTGCCAATCGCGACTCAGCATTGCCTCGATATCCTGCACCAAACAAGAGTCCTCCGTTAAAACCGGGCTGAAGAAGAAAGGATATTAATAACTTCCAGTGAGTCGTTCTCCAACACAATTTGCCGGTACCCCCGTCGTTTTCATGACGTATAGACGATGCTTAATTAACGAATCAAATTTTGTAATTTAAATTTAATTTATTAATTTTAAATTAAATCTGCAGAATCAATCTGGCATTTATGATTGGTTGTCTTGGCTTCGGCTTAAGATGTACTGAATCCACTTAACGTGGATTGGGTGAAATTGTGTGATAGCCACAACAATTGACCCGTTTACTCGGTCTACTCCGCAGCGAAGACCCCCTAGTTTCTGATTGGCTCTCTTGGCTTTGGTCAAGATTCCGTTATTAACTTACCTGGAAAATCAAAATCAAGGGTTAGATTTTATGTTACGACTGGTCACCGTATTGCCTTGAAGCTCCGTTTACGCGTAACCATCATTTCATGGACGTTTTGTTTTATTATATTAACGTTATATTTGATTAAAGTTTATAACGGAATATACCGTTACGTAATATTATTTCATCATTTAAGAGGAGATTTTATAATGGACTAAAATGAAATAAGACAAAAGAGAAGGGTTTCATATTACATCTTATTCTATCGTAAACAATATAAAAAAACCTTCAATTTAAGGAGTTGAAGATGAAATGCAAACTGACAACGACTTATAAAAAACTTCAAGTTTAACCAAACATAACCTAAGATGGTCCCCGAGTTGAGAGTACTAAATAAGTTCCTTTTTTGGGTTCACACCTAAAAGAATGAACATAAGTTAGATTTTTATTTTCGTCAAATTTAAAATGTATATTATAAATTAAAGTCGGATTATAAGTTATTATTAGTCATTTTTTAATTAAAAATTTTAAGAAAATTATTAATTTAAAAATAATAACAAAATATAAGTGACATTAATATCAAATATAAACCAATCAGATATCACTAATATGGTAACTCAACTTAACTCTGAGACTCGATTTGAACTAATTAAAAAACGAATTAAATTAATAATTTATGATAATTATAATAAATTATTAGTTTGAATTATATTTGATTCAAATTTAAAAATTAAGTTGATTCTTAATGTAAGCATCATTTGATTGATATAAGTGTGATGTTCATGTCGCGTGTTTTTTATTGTTACTTTTGAATCGAAGTTTAAAGAGGAGATTTATCTAGAAAATTGAAATTTAGAAAGAAAATTTTCATAAATTCTAGAGGTTTAAAAAATAATAAATTTCAGTAAAATGAGTTTAACATTATTAAACTGTAATTTTGTTAGGTTTATAATCATCATAATTAATATAATTTAAAATATTTTTATACACCAACAATTAATTTAAGGTATTTGGAATAATTAAAGTGACAAATAATTACTCTCTCTCTCTCTCCATATGTATATATGTATATATAATTATATAACCGTAGACATTTCTCCAGCTCTCGAAAGAATTTTATGGGAATCGGCCGTGGGGGAAGTTCCCGAATGACCATATCGAGAAATTCTACCGTACTTTGTACAGTTATTGTTGTTGATTAGCACGTTGTGAGAGAGTTCATCAAAAGTAGTAGGGCCTCCAGGAATAATCAAGCCTAAGCGCAATTCAATGCGGATTACCAAAATACACATTTCAACCAATGTGGGATAAGTTCTGCTAACTTTTTTGTGAGAGAAAGGCTCGCTAATAAACGAAATCGTCCCATGGCTCAACCAATTCCCTGGGTTTTGACTACGTCATCAATCTTCCTTTCGTTCCTCAAAGAACGAAATTAGCAACATAATAACTCAAATAACGTGTCTCAAGACCTAATAGATCCCGCTTTCGGCCGGGAGAACCAGCGGAAAGCATTAATTCAGATCATATAAATTTATTAAGTGTTTATATTTTTGTTTTTCTTATTTTTACATAATCATTTATAAATTTGTAGTACATTCATGATTTATTATATGCGAGTCTATCAGACATAACCTATCTACTAAGTACGAGTAAGATTTCATACTACCAGATCTTTTTAGATTTTGCACTCCGGCGAGATTCTTCTTGATTGTTGTCACTGTTGTTTATATATTTTTTTAAAATCAAAATTACCTTAAAATTTATATAATTTAAGTCCGATCAGAAATCTGTTCAACTCGGACTGTTAGCTTCAGGTTAACAAATTCAGGCAAATATGCCATGTCTTCTGAACCTGTTAAGGATGAATTTTGAGTCTTTTTCCTATGTATATATATACATGTCATCCCACGATGTTACTAATTAACACGATGATGGCGACAGGACAAGTGTCTTTGTTGATGTCACGATCTTTCCTAAACCCAATTGGAAGACTAGGCTACATCCATGTCACTGGAGCTGCCTTTTGACTTGCTAGTTCTCTCCACTTGCCTCCAGTCAAATGAGCAAGCCAAAACGTTTCCCACCTTCCATTTGATAAAGCTAATCCTAGAGGAAGCGCGTACCCTGAAAGGGGAAGACTTGCTGCAAGTTCCACTGCCTCGGTCAATGTGTTCGCTATGTGCTTCTTCTAGTTTGCTTCCGCACCAAAAGACGCTTTTTTAGCTCTTTAAACTGCTCAAACTTACCAACTTTGTCGCCTGAAATGGTTTACTTTCAGAATCCAAGTTTTGGTTAGGAACTGTTGACCTTCTAGGATTTTCCGTTATGAAGTTGCTGTTTTTCTGTCTGTCTACTGTAGTTCTTTAGCAGACTGCCATCGCCTGGCTGATTGGGTTCCCTCCGTAAGCAAGAAAAGGGTAGTTCTCTCGTCTTAAACTTTGTTGATGTTTTCTTATTACCTTCCCGTGGAAGACTGAGTCTTGAGCTTTTAACACGATAGTAATCTGCCGTGCCCTTATCGTTATAGAGAGTTGTTGGTGAAACTTTGCTTTGGTTTAAAGCTTGCTGCTGCTATAGCCTTTTGTTGATGATATTTTCTTCTAAGTTCACTTTTAGGTCCCTGATTTTTCTAGGATGCTGTTGATAAAGGGCATATCTTGAGTTCATTTATGCTTTTGTACCGAGAAGGAATGCTTAACATGGCAATCTTTATTGAATTCTGAATTAAGATAGCATGTTCCATTAGTTAGTTGTTTTATTTATTTGAATTGATTTTGCCTTTCTACTGAAAACCCTAGTCATAAACTTCTTTTCAGTTTGTTGCTTGCTCATCTTGCAGTCAGATTCTTGTTTTATTTTCACAAATTTTCCATTTGAAGAGATTTTCACTCTGAATGTTGGTGTTAGAGTTAATTTGAGTCTATGAAATGTGCATATTCCTGGATGATCTCTGATTGAGTCTGTGTTTTCTCAGATTTGACAGAAGATTTTCTGTTGATGGTTAATGTTGAGGTTGCAAACATGAAACTTGAGCAGAAATGCGACATCAAGGTAAAATTCTACTTCTCCAGGACTTGGAATCAATCTTCCTTAATTTATATTCCACCAGTCCCAGTGACAATGTGACCTTATTCCATCGATACAGGTACATCGTTTGATGTGCTTACAACTTAAGAGCTATGTAGACAGAGTCTCACAGATTTTGTCTGCCGTTGAGTCTTCCAGGCCTCGATGTGCTACAGGATTAGAGGCATTATCTTTATTGCGGGCGTGCTTGGATAAAGCGAAGCTACTTATCCAGACGTGTTCAGAATCTAGTAAACTCTATTTGGTACTTCTTCATCCTTTGCAGTGAATTAAGAGTCTGTCAGATCATACGCATTTTCTTTACTAACATTCTCGCTTGATATTTTAGGCAATTGTGGGAGAGAGGTTACTATTGAGATGCAAAGGTATACAGAATGACATGGGCAAGAGTTTGATCGAAATCCAAAATGTTGTTCCGGTATTTCTTGCAGCCCAGGTTATTCATTCTTCATGTCCTCAAAACTGTCTGCTGCTTACTTGTAATTTAGTTTGGGAAAGGATTATCTTAAGCTGCTGCTAAAACTTTGAGGTACTGGGCTCTGGCGTAGTAGGATGTCCTGCACTTTTCTTGCATCGCTAGATTTCTATTCATGTTGGGTTTATATCTGCTATTATCTTTTCCTTTGCATCAGTTTGCTATTTAAAATAGTATTAATTCCTCATTTTGTTCTTTTTGCTTGTTGATTGATTCGTACCCTCTGGAAAACCACACCCTTTCTTGTCCTTTCCAAATTTAGAGCTTGTGGTAAAAAAAGATTGTTTAGAACTTTCTTATGTGATAACGACGCAGAAAGATGTTCCTATATAAAAGTGCACGAATCTAACCTTGTTGAAATTTAAAAAGACTAGCACCACCAGTTTAGCACCGAAGACGTTCCAATGTTAAACTTAGTGTCCGATGCTGTGCAATTTATGCATTTGATCGAGTCAGATTTCAATCCCTATATCTTAGAAATATTGTTGAAACTCATTGTTGGCATCTAATTAGCATGATTGCACACTCTTGCAGGCGGGAATTGGAATGCAATGTTTGTATATGAAATGAACTGAAAAATATTATGTATGAACTGAAAAATATTATGTCGTAAGCATCAGAATGTTTAATTAATTTCATTGAAAATACTGTCCACTATCGTGGTTCAGATGAAGAATGGCATGAAATGACTGCAGTTTCAAGTCTGCTGAAGATGTCACACATCTGTTATATTTTTCATTATTTTCTCCATATCTTATAATTGCTTGTCTATTATTTCATGCATCTTTTGTATATCCTGTGATTTTCCATTTTTCTATATCACTTTGCCTTTTAAGCTGCCCATTTTTCTTTCCCAAAGGCTTTAAGCTGTTCTAACAAACAAGGATATGCATTCTGCAGCTATCTGGAATTACTGAAGAACTCGGAAGTGCGAGTTTTCGCTTAGAATATCCTGAGAATGAGGCAGGGAAGATTCTGCTTGAGCTTCTTAGGCAGGATTTAGGTGCATCAGACTCTTTAAACAACGCTGAACTTGAGTCTCTCAAACTTGCAGCTATGAAACTGAAAATTACATCCCCTTTGGCTGTTTTCTTAGAAAAAAGGTCTATCAGGATACTTTTAGAAAAAGCTCGTGATACGGAGCAACCAAAGAAGAAAATCTTGAAATACTTTTTGTATCTTTTGAGGAAGTACGGACGATTACTTGGGGAATTGCAAACTGAGATCAACAATGTTCAGGATGAAGAGATAGAAAATCGTTGCATATATCCTAAATCAGATGTATGCACTGCATCAGATGATACTCAAGTTCATGACTCTGGTACGATTCAACCTCCGCAGGAATATGTTTGCCCCATATCTAAGAGATTAATGCATGATCCAGTAATCATTTCTTCTGGGAGAACATATGAACGGTTTTCGATTGAAAAGTGGTTTAATGAGGGTCAACAGACATGCCCAGTAAGCCAAATGAGACTGGAGAATTTTTCCTTGACTCCAAACATTGTAATGAAGGGACTTATTCAGAGGTGGTGCTCAAGGAAGGGAATCACTCTATCCGACCCTCATAAACAATCAGCTTCCGAAGAGATTTCTCATTGGAAACTTTCACCCTCCAGTTCTGTGGCTAGTTTGGCTAGTTCAATGGATGATTTGTGCCTTCAAGTTAGCAATGTGTCGTTTCAATCTTCAGAGACTACTTCAGATTTGCTAGATGACGATAATAACATTCGTGTTACTGCTGGGGTCCCTGAGATTGTTGCAAATTTATCTACAAGTGGTAGTTGCTGTAGCTTGGCCTCTCTTAAGGAACTAGGCTCACATCCATGGCGACACCAATGCATTATCATGCAGAATTTAAGAAACGAACTTAGTAAAAACCAGCAAACATGTGATTGCATGTTTCTGAGGAGTTATTTCAAGTCTTTGATTAGATTTATGAGGGATGCGAGAGACTTTCGTGATGCAAAGGCCCAAGAAGATTCATTAGAGGTGCTGCTAGGAATTTTAAGTAAAAGCAGGTAAATCTTTCTGCTTGGTTAAGCTAGCCTGCTATATCCCTTGAACCTTTTGAACTCTTCTTTTCTTTATAAATAAAATTTTGGCTTTTGTTTGCAGCATTGAAATGTACTTTTTTGATGACGACTCAGTCTACCTTTTGATATCATTTCTTGATACGGACATCACTGGAAAGGTTCTGGCAATTCTGGAATTGTTATCATCTTTGGAATCGTTCAGGTCTGCAATAGCAATATATGGACTTCTACCTTCGATCCTAAAAGTCTTTGATAGAGGTGTTAGAGAATTCCATCAGCTTGCTTTGAAGATACTTCGAAATTTGTCTTGCAACAAGGATGGAGCATACCACATCTTGTATTTGGACTTCATCTCAAAATTTGCTTCTTTTTTGGGTGATTGTAGTCTTGCATGGTTCTTTCTTGATGTTATAATTAACTTATGCAACATTGAAGATGGCAAGATCGCGGTACTGGAAACAGGTTCATTTACCAGTTCCATTGCTGAACTTCTGGAAACTGGTACTAAGCAAGAGCAAGAAACCACACTTGAAGTTCTTCTATCTCTGTGTCACGAGAATGGGGAGTGCTGTAAACTGCTTGCAGACAGAAAAATCGTCCAATGTTTGTCTTTCTTATCCATCAATGGACGTCCAAAAGCCAAGGCCATTTCTGCAGGATTGCTCCAGCTTGTGGGACAGATGCCTGAAGATAAAATAGCAGACTCTTCTTCTGGCCATTCTAGTGATCATCCTAAAGGGAAAACGTCAGTTTCAGTTGCAGTTCGATATGTGGGCAAGAAGATCTCAAGATTGTTACATTAAAAGTCAACAGTACCTTTAGATGTTTAGGTGACATTAATTGGTTTTCTACGTAAAATCCTATGCTTGTTAATGTCAGAGAGTGGAACTTCCCATAGCTTTCGGATAATTCTTTGTTTTTTTTCTTATTTAGGGAGCTTATATATAACTTTTATCTGTATATTTTGTAAAAATTGCCTGGTTGAGGGCAGTATAAAAAGCTTCATTTCTCATTGGTGAAGATGAGGAACTTCCTATTGCACAATGTAAAAGGATTGTTACACAACCGTGTAATAGCTTCACCCTTGGCTTTCTGATAGTAAGTTTTATGCAGAAACTTTGAAATCACAACTTAAAAAAGTTCTGTACAAGTTAATGAGAGAGTTTTGTCAACTACATGTTTCACATTCTTTATGGAACTGGGAAACAATATGATGCTTTCAGCTATAGACACTGCTAGTAGTAATCTCCTTTGATGAACTCATTCAACCGCTTCAGTTCTCCGCTCTGCTGATCCACCACTGTTCTAATGACATCCACGATAGAAATCAAGCCAACTATCTTTCCATCTATTACAGGAACATGCCGTATGTGATGATCTGCAGAATGATTGAGATCTTCACTTTGTGTTCCCTTCCCGGTTTCTTAAGAATCAAACTAGAAATTTGTACATGTCAGTTACCTGTCATGAGTTTCATTGCTTGTTGAATAGATGTGTCAGATGTCACTGTTATTAGCTTGTTCTGTTAAAGGGGTCACCATATTTAGATGAAAAAAAAGTTGCCGTCATTACCATAGAAGACGAGGGTTTTGTAAGAGTTAACCTCATCAGTCATGATCTCTCCGACTCTTGTGTACTCGGAAGATCTACCTTGTGCTATTACCTTCCTCAGATAATCTGCTTGGTAATGGATTTCTGATGTTACTTTTTCACCTTCTGTCATTATTTTCATATGAAAAGCATTCATTTACCTCTTTCCGTGATAATTCCTGCAATATGTTGTTGGTCTCCAGGCTTCAGAACTACCAAGGACCCAATATTGTTCTGTGCCATCTGAAAGTCCAGACTTCAGTTACATTGCATTTTCTTAAGAAAATAACTTGCGTACTTTTTTCTATCAAATCCCTTTCAAAAACATACATTCTTAACTGCATCACAGACATAGTCATTGGTTCTGCACCAGAGCCAAGAACCAGTCTTATCGTCTCCTTTTGTCATAAGCACGTCCGCTACAGTTATATTCTCCAGACCCTTCTCTGGAATCAGAAGGGATGAGGTGACACATCCAAAACGTGAAAATAAGTTCTTCTTCTCTGCCATTTCTCTCCCAAGTGAGTTCCTCAGAATTCTTCGAATGGTTCCTTGCATGTTGAGTCTGCCCAAAGAAATGACAGTTAACATCGATACAGTGTATAATTATGGTACAAGCACGTGAAGTATATATAAAACCTGAATGAAGAAACAAGGAGAAATGCAAGTGCCTTTGAGGAAGATTAAGAGAGCTTGAAACAGTTAGAAGCTCCTCTAATGGTGACGATATTTATTCAATCTATAGCACAGAAGAAAGTCCTTCGGCTTGCGTATGTGACTTTGTCTGGTTAACTTCTTTGCTTGAATGGCGTGATTAGGGAAAGAATATGTGTTATAGAGCTGTACCTTCCTCTCTACGTTACTTCATAAGCATTTATACCTATTCCCTCCAAGGCTTCTACTGTCACACTACTGGCTTTGTAAACTTTTTGATTGTCTGAAAAGGAAAAAGGTAGACTTCTCTTTTATTTATTCTGTCTCACTTCATACCAGCACTGGTAAGAGCAGCAATAAGCAAGGTTCGGGTTTTAGGACTCTGGTCAAACTTAATTTGGTTCGTTAACTTCAGTCAGTCCGATTTCTCATTATTAAAGTCAGGTTCAAAAAAAGTTATCATGTTGATCTTAAGAAAGGTCAAGCTTTTTTCCAATCTCTAAAGACTAAAATTGCCCAGGAGTGACCAATTGCAAGAAGTTCCAGGTGAATGGCATGGAAGAAGCTTTCCTATGACCTACAGATGAGATCAGGCAATGTATATTCTTCGGATGCTTTTAGAAGGAAAACAAGAGCTCCTGTCCTGATTTCCTGGAACAGGAAAATACTTTCTCTTGTCAGGTTAGCTTTCAGAAGCTGCAGTTTTAGTATAGAGATCTATTGGCAAAACCCGATTAGAACAAAGAAGAGATGCTTGACTTCAAAAAGAAGGAATATCTGGAAAGAATTCCAGGTAAAAACTTGGCCCTTTGGAGAGGTAAAGAAGCAAATGAAGATTGTGATTCTGAAGACATCAATAAAATAAAAAAGTCTCCAATGCTTTCCAAAGTATCCATAGCCTTATTAATACCATCTCCTATCAACCAGGATTCAGCACAACCAATTAGCCAACAAACACCAAATTCTTCTCAACTGATTGTAACCTGATTCATTCATGCCAGACAAGAGGTTGTTTCGATTCGGACTCTCTTGGTTTTCCAGAGGTAAGGCTTCTCCACCTACAGCCAAACCACAACCTCCTCCCCCTGTAACCAAAGTTCAAACTCCTGTCCTGCCAACCACCAACACTCCGGAACAGCAATCGTTGACTGGTCCAGCCAGGATAGACCCAGCACAGCCTAATCAACAAGGGCAGGCATCACAAAATGCTGCACCTGGGCTACCATCATCAGCACCTGCAACAACAGAACCTCAATCTAGTGTCCAAGCAGTATCCACGTCCCGTGAACCTATCCAAAAAGGGGCTACATCTGTTCCATCTTCACCATCTGAATCCCAAGACATCTCTCAGCCAGCATCACCATTACTTAAAACCACTCGGAACAGGGCCACCTCCAAAACTCAGCCAGTTTCTAGTGCAACTCCGCAACCAAGAGGTGCATCTGTGCCTGAGTCAGCAGAACCTATAGATTCAAAACCCCTGTCTCGAATTCGTTTGATCTCGCAAGGTGTGGGTCAAACTTCAAAACCCTCTTCCCCATCTAGGACAGAAAAACAAGTGCAGCCTAAAGCTTCTCAGCTCCCTTCTCCTTCAGAGAAATCCCAAGGTTCAGATTCTACTACTAATGGTGATGGTCCGAGACTTCTTTCAAAACCAGCCAAAGAAAAAAAGGAAACTGAAGAACAGAAGGAAGTCATGGAAGAGCCCAAAATAGAAGGAAAGGGGAAGGTGTCAAGAACTGAAGATCCGGTGACGAGCACATTAACCAAGATTCTAACTGCAGCATCAGATTCAACAGAACAAGCCAAAGAGCTGCTAGGTTCTGCATTCCACAGAAAACAGAGACAGAATGCAAAGGAAGATATCCTCGATGAGAAGAAGATAATGAGCGTCAACCCTAGTGAAGAAAAGACCAAACTAACAAGTCAATCCCATCAGAGGCATAACATGTCTAAGAAAGAAGCTTCCCTTCATAAAGAAATTAAGGAAGATATTACTAAGTTCATTCATAAGCTGGGATCAGGGAAAACAAAGCTTCCATTTGATCAAAAGCCAGTGAGCATTGTAACTCTAGCGGGTGAAAACAGAGGAGTATTCATGCATATTAGCTCTGAACCAGAAAGAAAAGATGGGTACGTCCACATCACTAGGGGTTATAAGACCAACCCAGATGAGAGCATGGAAGATACCACCGAATCAGATGAAAGCTCAAAGGAGAAGTTGGAAGATTCATCAACCGAAGAAGAAAAACCAACAAGAGCATTCATCAGTAGTAACACACAAGGCATCAACAACTCCATTGTGTCTCAAATTGAAATAGTTGAAAGAAATCCTGGAGTTCATGTTGTTCTTAGTCATAAACCAGCACAACCAACCAATGACATTGCAGAAACAGAGCCACTTGATACACGCAAGGCTGAGTTTAACGTAACACATGCAGAGAAACTCACTTATAAGCCAACAGTTAGACGAAGATGCCTGCGAGGGCTGTTCTTGGTGTCCAGTGACTCAGACCCTGATAATCCTGAAAAACCTCGCAGACATGGTTGTCGTTACAATTGTGGGGAAAAGAGAACAAATAAAGACAAGGGGATTTTCTGACCAACTGGATTTCACAATTCATTACAGACATTACTTATCGACGACGAACTTGCACCTAATACACCTATTGTTCATCCAGAAAAGCTGTGTTTCCACGAATAATCCTGTTGATAGTATAGTAATAAAAAGCTTCAAGTATTATGCTTCGCCACTTGTGATTCAGTATCAGCTTATAATCGACAAGTTTATGAGAAATTAGCAAACAAAAATCTCCTTAAGTTAAAAAGTTTCGTACTTACAGTAGCATGCGTATGATCGATAAAACTTTCAAAGACCATGCAGGCCGCTGGTATTACATAAAACTAATGCTAGAAGAAGCAAAACAATGGGAGGAACTCAGTGTTTCGTTTGAATAGAACATGTATACTAAATCTCAAGAAAAGTAATATCGACGTGCCCGATGTATACATAAAGGTCATTCACAAGCTGGTTTAGTGTCAAAGCTACTCAAGCAGATTGCAAAAGCTTGGAAGGCAGAAAGTGGGTAGCGATAGTCCATCGTAAAGATGTCTTTCCCAATCTTTCCAAACTGCAGAATCACCTTCTCTTGTTCTTCTGCAGGAACATTTTGTGAAGGCTCCACAGCTGCCACCAACTGGAAGTTTTTTACAGAGGCCACAGTAACACGTCCTTTAAAATTTAGGCACCAACACTGAAGTTGTTCATGCCATCTTGGAGCTTTATTCCTCAAAATCAAGGGATCCCTTCTGCCAGTAACTGAATCTTGTGATTCGGTAAGGCTACTTGAACTAATTTGTACAAGCGGCTGCTTTACTTTTGAATTAGAGAATGTTGGAAATTCCTGATCTTGGAAATTTGTTCTCTCTTCTGGAGTAGGAGCACACCCTCCTTCTTGGATTGCAGAAAGAGGAATCGTTTGCATCGTGCAACGCATTCTCCTCGGGCCTCTAGTGCGGAGGACGTTGAGCTCATAAGCTATCATGCCCACACTATACTTCCTTACTGCTACTCGTGGAGATACTTGAATCGAATGGGATTGCTGGAGTGGCTTATAATTGTGTCGCATTCCAGTATGTGGAGGTTGGCAGTCATAAATAGTGAACTTGGTTCCAAGGAAATTGGACCTGCTTTGAACTTGCATGTCAATTTCATCAAAGGCATAAGTACAAAGCTAGACTGCTTTAAACTATACCTTAAACTTCCAACATAAGTATTGCTAGTCCGAGAGAAGTCACCATGAACTAATGATATTCTGAATTCTGTGCTTGTAGCCCTTCTTATCTTCTTTGCTGAAAGTAATAACTTACTGAAATCACCTGAAAGAGCTGTATATTGAAAGGAAACCATTTTAGCAGCAGAAGGACACAACTTTTCACGACTCTAAGAATCTAATGACAGAAACAGGCCAGAAACAGAGGAATGAGAAATGAAAAATGAAAAATCCATTGACACTTCTGGATACATAAACTTCCAAAAATTATAGATCCCTGATAAACAAATCAAATATTAACTGAATCATATACCATTCACCTCAAATCAATCAAAACACTAAACCATCAAGAAGGCTGAGACAAGACAACTTAAATCGAACAAACTAAAAGAGTGATAGCATTATATCAAGAAAAATGGCAGAGATTACTTACCAGGGCCCAATCCGAGATACAGTTGAAAAGTGGAACTCGCTCTTTCTCTCTTAATAAAGCACTGAATAGGAGGATCTCTCGGTCCAGGCTAGACAAGAAGATCAAAACATAATCAGCAGCTAAGTACTTTGTCCGAAACATCAATAGAAGAAGAGAAAAGGTAAAGCAAGGTGTTACCTGCTTCAGTGAAATTGGAAAAGTAAGGCAACCACATTGCTCAGGGGTTTTAACAATCTCTTTCGTGATCTCTCTCCATGACTTGCAGACTGAAGCACAGGCCACCACATCTCTCCGTCCAGGCCAAGAAGCGTCGCTTGCTTCGACCCTTTGAATCAAATTGTGAAGTAATTCAGGTGGCAAGTTTGCCCACCTGTTACTCTGATTCTCTCTCAATCCACACGAAGAACCATCATATTCAGACCCGCCTTCAGGAGCAATATGAGCACGAGCTCTGCGATTTACTCTCTTCCCTTGCAACCTTCCAAATGAAATGGTACTAACGTCATTTCGTATCTCCTTCAGCTCACGAACTATGTCATGAAATGGCATTTCAATCGATTCTTCCATGCAGAATGAAACAAGGGTAAGATACAATTAACGACGAAAACAACACAAGGAAATGGTATTCAGATTTTAGAGTATAAAAAGATTGTACCTTGCAAAAACAAAACTTGGGTTTGAATCAAAACTGATCAACCACTTCTTCTACAAACAATTCCGAAATCTCAATTCACTTTCACAAAGTTTCAAGCTTTGGAACCCCAAAAAGAAAAAGAAAAAATTTCCAACCTTTGGATCCGATAAGCAGTACCCAATAGAGGAAATGGAATTAAAAGAAGCTCAAAACAAGCTAGTGCATGCATTCACCATTCATGAGACAAACTCTTAGGGAATAGCGAAAACTTCTCCTGAGACTTTCGAAGAATTCGGGGACCGTGAGGCCAATGTCTTGGACACAACAAAAGCTGTTAGAAGAGAAAAAGGCTCAAAAAGATAAATATGTTGGACAATATATAGAGAATAGCGAAATTGGCGATAATGTCCAGAAGGGGCGTTTTGGTGTTGGACAGAGGGACAGTACGTGTCACTTCTTCACACATCCATCAGGACCACCACTACCAACATCACACCGCCGCCTACTACCGTCCACCGGTGGCTGTGCTAAAGTTCCGATCTTTTATCTAATCCATTTTAGCTTAAGCTTCTTAAACTACAGACCCTTGCTTTTTCTCGGGTCCAAAAGCTTGAAGCTTTCTCTCATCTCATCAAATTTTCAATCTTACTCTTAAATTTAAAAAAGTAACAATAAAATGTCCAAACTTTCATTTATTTTAATTCAAACCCAAACTTTAAAAAATGGTAATAAAGTGTTCAAACTTTCATTTTTTCCGATTAGCCATTTATTTTTTGTTTATTCTTGTAACGCCTCAAATTACTCTTGCATTACCACGTACTACACCAATAAGCTCTTTATTTTTAGTTCGTTCTCCTTATATACTTAATGTGAGGGTGTTGGGGTTGTGTAATCTGAAAATCGAAGGATAAAGGTGTTGAGAAATCAAATTGAAGACGAAAATCAAAGCATAAGATCATCAGGGTTGCATAATTTGATTTAGTTCAAATCTAAACTTCATATTTAAACAATGACATTTTTTTAATTATGTGGTTAAACCACGTCATTTCATTAATCTTTGTTTATTGTGTTAATTTTAGCTTACGTTTATTAATAGTTAAGATTTGTGAAATACGTACCAAATCACGTTAGCAAAATTTAACAAAAATATTAACGTTGGGCTAGAATTGAAAAAAATTGAAATTTTGAGTATTTTATTACTATTTTTTAAAATTTGGGTTAGAATTGAGAAAAAATAAAACTTTGGGCATTTTATTGCTACCTTTTACAGTTCATACTATAATTGAAAATTGACGAAAGTTTGGGCTTTTCTCGTAATTAACCCTAAAAAAACACTATTTTATCCAATATTTTAAAAACCGAACCGGAACTTAAACGGATAAAACAAGAAGTTTAAGGTTTAAAGTTTAAAAGATTGAACCGATATTAGACCATAAAATAAAATTAAAGAATTTAAAATGTAATTAAAAGAGATTATCGATGCCTATCGAATAATTTGAAATTTAATTTAAAATAAATTATTAAATAAAATTAATTAATTAATTTTAGTTTATAAGAACGTATTAATTAATGTACTGTAAATTAACATTATCTTATTAATTTAATGTTATTATTAAGTTTTGTCTGCATCAAGCTACGTTCCAACGCATATAAATATTAAGATTTAACAGATAAACCTCAAAAAACTAATTAAATATTTTGAGTCGTACTAATTAAACTTACTTAATATTAATAATTTATAATAACTATTTTAAATTAGGTTTAATTACTTTATATCAGATTTAAAATTTGAGTTGGATTGGTATTCATAGTATACATCAACAGGCTCAATATTTAATAATATTTTTAAATATATTTAATTTTAATACTCAATATTTAATAATAGAAAATAATTATGATAAATAAAATGTTAAATATTTTTTAAATTATTTTAATTGAACCACATTTTAGGTGATGTGATCTAAAAAGGACCCATTTAGGGGGAAGGTCGACCTATTTAGGATTCTTTGTCCCTATCTTAGGTAAACATATATATAACATAGATTTGAAGTAAATTAAGGGCTAAGTATACGGTTTGAAGACTTTTGATTGACCATGTGAGGTAGGGAAGACAACCATTCCTGACAGAGACTTGGCACTCCCACGTGCAACCCAACACTATTTTCTGATCACAATTATAGTAATTTATTAATACTTAAGTTTTTAATAAATAAACCCGAGTTCAACCCGATCGCAACCCGGTTTGACCAAGCTTCGAGCTAGACTCGGGCATTTAAAAAAAAAAAAAGAGATTACCTAGCTTGAAAATAAAAATTTAAGAAAAAAATAACAGTACTTTTTTAATCATTAATTAAAAATCAAATTGGACTAGGTCTACTCAGGTTTTTTGTCACCTAAACCCGATCGAGTCCGAGCTCAAGCTCAAGCTGTGTACCCTAGGTCCGAGCCAAAATTTTAAAGTGAATTTTGGAGTGGTAGGTATATTATCACCTAACTTTCGCTATCAAGTGAATAAATGGAAAATCCTTTTGAATCTATGCTAAGATACAAGTCTTAACAACAACAATGACTAAGTGTTGGTTTCGCCAAGACAACCCAAATCAGTTGACAGCTCATCAAAGGCACGGTTAGGTTGATGTGAGTTTGTATTGTAAAATAAGAGAAAAAGGGGCTTCACTTGTTTTACTTCCAAATACCGTTTAAATGGTTGGCAATTAGTGGCTTGTTTTAGTGAATATCAATATTTTAAAAATTAGACCAAAAATTAAACCGATATATAAAAGGCAATAGGTCCGAGGCCCAACCCAAGTCTGGCTTCACTTTATATTTTTTTAATAAAAACAATATTAGTTTCGCCAAAACGATGATGTTTATACATTGTCAGACATTGAGGCTAGCCAGGCATAGACAGCCAAGGCCTGATCGACCCAATTTTCTAAGCACGAGCCCTATTGCTAAACCTAAATCAATAATATAAGAGGTTTAAGATTTAAAAAAATTAAACTTGTATTAGACTTTTTATAAAACTAATATACAATAAATATTAAATAAAATTGAATAATTTAAAATATGATTAAAGAAGAAAAACATCCTTGTCCATCGAAGAAGTTGAAATTTAATTCAAGAAGGAGACGATTAAATTAAAACCAACTAGTTTATTCTAGCTTATAAAAATCAGTTAATTTATAAAAATCAACCAATTAATTAATAAATTAACTGAATTTTATTAATAAGAATTATTAAAATAAACCGAATAAAAAAGTTAGTTAGTTTAGAATTTCTACAATTGTACTGACTAAATTGGTTTGATATTTTTTAATCATTAGTGATTCTCACACTCAAATAAAAAAATTAATTTAAAATAGCTTATATTAATGTAAATTTGATATTATTGTTTAGTATTTATCATGTTATTTCATCATCACACTCAGTTGAATCTTGCACTGATGGGGGTCTGAAAAGATCTGATAGTACGTAACTTTATCCTTACAAAATAGAAAGGTTTTTTCTAATATTTTTTATAATATTAGTTATGTCTATTAAATCATCCTTTAATAACAATACTACAAATTTTAGAACAAGCATAAATAGGCTTGGTAAATTAAGTTCGTATCGGTCCGACCCGAAGTTAAAAGTTAGGTTTGGATTGAATGAGTTTTTGGTTAGATTTGTACTTAAAGTCTAATCCTAATGGTCTAAATCTTACTTCTAAAATGATATTGTTTTAGTTTAATTTTCTAAAGTACTATCTTTTTAACTTTCTATATCAATATCATATTGATCCGAAAAACACTTAATATTAAAACAACGTCGTTTTAAGACAAATCGAACCGACCTCAATTGTAATCCAAATTTGTCCAAATTTTGGATCAAATTTGGACCGTCGTTTTAAGACAAATCGAACCAACCTCAAGTGTAATCCAAATTTGACCAAATTTCGGATCGAATTTGGACCGTCGTTTTAAAACAAATCAAACCAACCTCAAGCGTAATCCAAATTTGACCAAATTTCGTATCGAATTTGGACCGCTTGTCTAACCTATAACAAACATATAGAAACAAAGCAACGAGGCATCTGCCAAAGAAGAGTGAGACATGTGACGGAAGTGGGGAGTGGAGTGGTGACTTTGGGTTGCTACAGTCGATGCTTTGGTGGAGGTGTTGTAGTTGGAAGTGTTCTTGAACAAGTAACACGCCAACCAACAAAGACAAGCACGAAAAACTTGACGTGGATAAGATTGAGAAGCCACATAAATAGTTTATAAAATGTATGTTATCTAAAGAAATTTAATGGATTCTACAGTGAGAATGGATGATCAGAATTGAAAATAAGTAGAATTTATTAAAATCATTTAGTTCAAATTTATTATTTAATTTTGAATTGTTAAACCGCACCGTTCCAGATTGGAAGTTTAAATAATTTCTTTAACTTTTGGACGTCGGGTAGAAATAATAGTTCTCATACTTTCTGTCTAAGAATGGTCACGGGAATAGATATTGTAGGAACTGAGCAAAGGTGATAAATTATCGTAATCCAACTTTCTACAGGAAGATGGGTGAATTCTATAAGATGTTCAATTTGATTAAAAATAGTATGTTTAACAGAAGAAAGGAAGTTAGTTGTAGAAAGTGTCTAATTTATCTATTCTAGTTGCGAGTCATGAACAAGACTTTCGGTCATACTGCTTGGCTTGTCAACTTGGGTGTATGAGGAAAAGCTTTGTGAGGGTATCTGGTACCGTAGGATTATCATGCTCACAAAGCTTACGAGCAAAGACCCCAATCATAGCTAGAGATATGAAGAGTCATTCTCTGCAAAGTATCAGATATTAGCAAATC
>JAOSBN010000006.1:2149308-2167562 GCA_027563595.1 Erythroxylum suave | reverse complement strand
GCTTACGAGCAAAGACCCCAATCATAGCTAGAGATATGAAGAGTCATTCTCTGCAAAGTATCAGATATTAGCAAATCTGAGCACCATATGAGGTATCTTCTTTTGTTTTATTTTATTTTATTTATGTATTTATTTATTTAATTTATGTATCTACTCTTTTAGCTTATCAGTTTCATATCTATTCTTTTAACCTTTATCACTTTTTGTTGTAATATTCGCATGTGGGTCTACTGAAAATAACCTCTCTATTCTGTTAAGATAAGGTTGTATACTATTAGACCTCCCCTGATCTCACTTTAATGCAAAATTTCAGATTGAGTGTGATGGTGACGATGATGATATAATTTACAAAATTGAGTAAAAGACAGATCATTTATTTAGTTTTTTTTAATCTTTAAAAAATTCCTAACTTTCAAAACTCTAGAAAAAATTAATTCTAACTTTCACTTTTTCATAAAAGCATGTTTCTTTTAGACTTTGGTCAAAAAATAATGACAAAACATATGTAATATAAATATCAAATGTAAACTAATATGATAATCCAAATCAACTCTTAAACCCGACTTGAACCAATTATATTCAATTTAAATTAATAATTTAAAATAATTATAATTAATTAATAATTTGAGTCATCTTTACTTAGTCAGTTTGAATTTAAGAGTTAAGTTGAATCGTAATACAAATATTATTTAATTAATATAAATGAGATAATTATGACGCGTGTATTTTATTGTTATTTTTTAATGCAAATATAAGAGGAGTTTTTCTAGAAAATTAAAAACTAAGTTTTTTAAGAATTTTAAAAATTAGAGAGTTTTTATAAGATTTCTTAAACTATAAGAGAGATCTATATCTTTTATCTATTACTAGTTTGTAAAAATACATATTACATGTAGGTTTATCGAGAACGGTCACTTTATTAAGTAGAGATAAAATTAAATACTATCGAATCTTTCTAGACTTCGGGTCTCGACAAAACTTTAACTAAGTATCGACGGAGATCATTATAGTTTGTAAAAATAATATATCTTAATTGATTAGTAATATATTTTATAAGTTAAAAGTATCCCATCTCCTTATTTATATTCACTCTAACAAATTCGAGACCCACCCATATAAAAGTATCAACTAGAGTACTTAATTACCAAGTTCCAAGCATAGATTCCTGAAGATGTATACGACTACACAGCCCAACTAAGTAAACCCCAAGTCCCACTTTCCTTAGTTGTAAAGTTTCAGTGTTAAAGATAGGGATGAATTATTGTTATTCATGACCTGACTCGGTACGTCCTCTCTGTAGTAGGATGCTGAAGTTGATGTTCAAATCTCATCAGTGAATAAGATAATCTCTTGTAAGTGGCCCCAGAAGAGTTGATGTTATGATTAGAGTTGATGATAGGTATGAACCCTTCTTCTTTTGCAATAAGTCTATGATTATTTCTATATTATGGACATCAAGACTGATACTGGTCTCTTTCAAAACATCAAATCTTTGTTTTAGTTATTCTATTTTTATTTTATTTTATTAAATTTTTTTCTGTATTTTTATGTATAATTTACGTAAATATGTAGATAAAATTTAACAGAATATGATAAAAATATCATAATCAAAATAAAAAATCTAATCCCTTCATCCAATTCCAAATTTAACCAATAAAATGTCTTCTCATCATATTTAAATACATTTAAATTTTCAATTATCTACTTATAAAAAAGAAAACTGATATAGTTTAAAATTTTAACTTATTTAGTTAATATTTTAAAAATTAGACTATAAATTAAACTAATAAAATAGTAAATTTAAGTTTAAAAGATTCAACCAATCCTGCATTGTTATAAAATATGCTTAGATTGAATAAAATTGAAAAAATAAAATAAGATTAAAAATTTATTTTTACTTATCGAAAAATTTAAAGTTTAATTAAAAATTGATAAATAAAAATTTATTAATTTATAAAAATTTATTAATTTATAAAATTAATAAAATAATTAACCAATTAATCAATTTTTAATGATAATATTTGTCAAAATAAATCGAACTTTAAAAAATGTATTAACCCTTATGCCAAAAACAAAATTTGACTAAAAATGACTGTTGTTTTATCAACAACTGAGACAGAACTTACTCAAACTTTTCAAGTCTATCGAGGTTTGATCAGATTTCGAGCTGTTCGTGAAACAAGAAAGAAGCTAGATCCGGCCGACCCGGGCATTACCATGCATACACATGTAATGAATGAAGAATCTCTAAAAGATAGCCATAAAGCACCCACATGCATGCTACCTCTCTCCTGTCTCCTTCCTGATTATGATGGTTGGTGGAGCAAGGAACAAAATATGTTTTTGACAAAAGAAGGATGCTTAGACTTTCAGGCGCCATCAAGTGCTCGTGGAGTTGGTATAATTATGGTGGTTTCGGTAAAGTGAGTGTGTCATCTTTTGTTTATAGAACCATACAAAGTAAGGTTTGAATTTACATCTTGATTACAGTTGTATTTTAAACTCAATGTTTACTATATAATTCAAAACATATTCTAATATTTTGAAACGTTCAAAATAAGTTTTAATATTTTTAAAAATATTTAAAATAAACACTAAATTAACGGGATTATGTTTTGTTAATTAAGTGTTACGTTCGTATTGATGAGGTATTTTTTAATTTTTAACAAAAAAAAATGGTTCATTATTAAAATTTTATAAAAAGTGAGTCTCACTTTCATGTGACTACAGGAATTTTAAGTCAGAATTTTATTATTCTCACGTAACAATAGGATCCATTTTCTAATTAATTAAAATAATTATGCAATGATAATGACAATATTTAGTAGAAATTTCATTGAGATTCGAGATCAGAGAAAGTCTAGTAATATGCAGCCTTACTCTTAATTAATAGAGATATTATTTCTAAATGATTCACATAAATAAATTAAAATATAATATAATTATGTAATATTGAAATGATGAAAAGTTAATCCCATCAAATTTTCTATATATTTAAAGTTTCTTTTGAGTTTTGAACCTTTTGAGAACTTTGAAATTTAATCTGAACTATTTTGTATTCTGTTATAAACGTTTAATTGCTCTTTAGATAGTGGTCGAGTTTGTAGAATAGGGAGCATGAGGTCAAAAGATCATGTGTTTGATTCTTCCTATCTACACTTTCTCTATCAAGTTTGTCATTCAGGATTTACTTAGTACGAAGTGTCTAATTGACGTAATTTATAAGTTATAGTATCAATCTAAAAGTTTACTCAGCTTGTATAAAAAAGATAACAATTATAAATTCTTCCGTTCCAAAAAAAATTAATTACAAAATATACTTTTGGATTTTTACTTTTTTTTCTTCTCGTATCCATATAGTGATCGGACTTCAATAATGGCCTTAACAAACTCTTATTAACCTTTAAGATTAGAGGCATGAGGCATCGGTGGGAAAGTGACTAGCCTTAGACTTTCGTTCTCCCCTTTATTACCTTTTTCTCCGAGGTCGAATCAAATTTCCTTTTTTTTTTTTTACCAAGGTCAAGAATTTATTTTATTTTACCTTATTTTGTTGTTTATGAAAAATACAAGTGAGTCTTATTTAAATAAGTATCGTTTTTATCGTTAGGTGGTATCGAGCTCGGGTTAAATTTAGTTTAATTAAAGTCGAGTTTAGACTTAATTTCAGATACGGAAGTATACGTTCAAAACTCGAACCTATCCAACTTTAATTATTATGTTCCTGTAATTATGATTCAAAGAAAACTTTATAAATATGAATGTTTAATGAGTTGTTCCAATGTCTTTAGGTTGAATTCAGACTCTAAATTCGATTTAATGAACTAATTTAAGCTTTTCAGATGCATTCATATGAACTCTTATCGAGATTGGGCTTGATCTGGGGCCTGTAGATTCTTTTGAGCCATTGTTAGGGTTGTTTTCATACAGTTCTAGATTGGATTCGATCCAAATTCAGATTAGATTAAAAAGGCCGTTCAACATATCTTCAGCCACATTAGTACAAATATATTAAATTTTCTTTTAAAATTTCCCAAAGACAAGTGAACGTGTTCGGTATGTACCGCACGAGGGTTGGATTAAAGTGAATACAGATAGTGTGGTTCAATAGGAATGGTCAAGCGTCATGATTAGAGGTCTGTTTCGGGACTGCAATAGCCAATGATATGGTGGTTTTGTTCATAAGTTTAGAGACTGCTCGTCTTTGAGCGCCGAATTGCGAGGAGTTTTTGAGGGGATTAAATTGGCTTGGGATTAGGGCTATCGGAAAATTATTCTAAAAGTGGATTTGTTAGAGATCATCAATATTCTTACCTCTTTCGTATAATTACTAACTGCGGATTATTTTTTAGTGCAAGAAATTAAAGAGATGCTGAGCCAAGATTGGAAGACGTCAATTCGGGAGAGGAATCGAAATGCCAATAGCTTGACTTCCTTCGCTTTGAGAGCACATCTAGGAGTGCATGTATTGCAAGAACCTCCATCGGAAGCGAGAATGTTTATCTAGTTAGATAGGCAAGGCCATTTGTATTGTAGGGACCTGAATTAATGTAGTCTGTTTTGTTTTCTTTCTTATGTACACAAAAAAATAGAAGTGGCCTAATGACTTAACCTCCTCACTTAAGGCTCTCATTTACAAGAGATCTTTAGTTCGAGTCACGCTAAAGTAACAATTTTTATAATTACTTTAAGACTCTTCCTCTTTCTTTTAAAATTTCTATTTTACACAAAATTTGCATTTTATTATTTTTTAGATGCGATTTAATTAAAAAAATTTCGTTGTCGATTACATTAAAAGAATAAAAAAGAAGAGAGAAATTAATGCTAAGCAGATAGCTACTTATATGAGAGGTAGAATAAAAGTGCATTTTAAATTTTGACATTTATAACATAATATAGAATTGACTCTAAAGTTTTGAAACGTTCGAATATAACTTTAATGTCTTCAAAATATTCAAAATATACCTTAAGTAAATAAAAATTTTAACAAAATTAACTCTTTTCCAGTTAAATGCTACATCAATGCAAACTGCATCATGTTATTTATATAAAAATATGCCTCACATTCAAATTACAAGTGAGACTCAAAGTTGAAAAAAAATAAATGAGGCTTATCGTCAGAAAACAAGTGACTACTGCCAAATGACTTTTTTTGATTGGCCCGTGAGGTATCCTAGAGGGTTCCAACTAAGGATGGCAACCAGGCGGGGACGAGGCCGAGAAGGTCCCCGATCCTTGATCTCTAAAATAGGGATAATTTTTGTCTCATTCTCCATCTCCGAGATTCTCGTAAAGTTTCCGCGGTGACCCAAATCTCCAAATCCTACACCCTGCACCCATATAAATTTGGTTCATATGATTACTGCTTCTTACTTTTCATATTTACATAGATAATTAGTGCTTCTTAGAGTTGTGATTGTTAATATTTACTCGATTAAAATTTTCATTTAATCCAACTGAAACATTGTAGCCTTCGTCGATTGTACCTAACTTTTAGTAAATGGTATAAAATTTAAAATATATAATATATTTATAAAATTATCGTGAACGGGGATCCCCACGAGGCAGGGATTATTCAACCGGTCCCTATTTTCGACTCAGTCTTTAGGTTTATGTTTGTCTTATCCCCGATTTTACGGGGTGATTTTTTCCCAATCTCCACCCCGAATAGGGAATCCCTGCGGGGATCCTTGAAACCTGAACCCAAATTGCTATCCCTAGTCTCAACTATGAGAAGGGGTACCTTTAAGTCATTCACTCCGAAACTAATCCTTGTTTGTGCCAGATAAGCCCATAAAGAGTAAAGTGATAGCTAAACATATTTTTTTATTCTCATGACTCGAATTCGAGATCTCTAATTAAGATATGAGAGTGCTCACTGAAACTCTTATTTTGCTATTAATTTAAAAAATTAATTAAGGGGTCGCTGAACCTCCTTTAAATTATATTTTAGAAAAAAATATTTCTCAAAAAAGTTAAAAAGGTTATTATGATATGATGACAACGTAAAAAGAGGTTTGTGTAGGTGGGTTCTATTGTTTGAATTCAAGAAAAATATCTATTTCCTTTACAAAAGTAGAGAGAACTCTGTGGGCTATACCATCTTTGGGGGACAAAGCCTAGTGGAGGTTGTCACATTCCAAGAAAATCTCCTCAATCACATGAAATTATGGACAAAATATATCCGATCAACACCTTTTAAATAGTTGATTGAATAATTAATTTATTTAAAATATATAAATTTATATTCTACAAAAGTAAAATCTTTAAAAAATTTTGTCAACTTTATGCAACTTTTTCCTAATTTTCAAAATTTTTATCTTAAAATTTAATTAAAAATTAATGACAAAACATGTAGGACATAAGCACCAAATGTCAACTAATCAAATATTATTGATATGATAACCCAATTTAATTGTTAAACTTGAATCGAAATAATTAATATTTTAGTACAATTATAATAAATTATATATTTGAATTAAATTAAATTAGTTTAGTTTAATTTTAAGATGACAATAGTAATAACAACAACAATAAGTAGAAATCTCACTAAGATATGGGTCTGGAGATGTCCAGTAGTACACAATATTACTTCTAACTAACGGAGAGATTGTTTCCAAATGAATTATATAAATAGATGAAAATTAATTAATTAATTAAAGTAAAATTAGAATGGTTTATTGAATTATCATGTAAAATGTATTTAATTAATATATATTTGATATTCATATTTTATTTTTAAGAGAAATTCTAAATCATCTGAAAATAATAAAAATTTTAAAAAGTTATATATATTATTTGATATATCAACAAATTTATCAATATGCATTTAAAAATTAATTAATTATTTGGTCTAACTTGTCCCATTCCAAGGAGATAAATAAGGGTTCATAGGATGAGACCAATTCAATCCATGAGAATCTCCGCATCTGACACGGCCATCTTTGGAGCAAAGTATGAATAGAAATAGCCCCATTTCAGATGGTTCTGTACAGCATTAAACAAATATAATATTTAGGAGATAAGAACAAGAACTAGATAAGAACCAACATCACCACATTTCAACGTCTAACTTCTTAATACACTCAAGTGTTCTAGCAACTTTCGCATCAGGCAAAATGGGTTCTCTAATGGCAGGTTGGGACTCTCCAGTCGAAGATCCAAAGTCAGGTAATCATTTGATCTCTCAGCTCAGATCTTTTGTTTGATTCTTTTCCTGTTTAAGTAGTTAAGTTCCAACAACTCCGGGCAGTGAAGTACAAGAAGAACTGGTCTTTTACCAAAGGAGAGATTGATGCTTACTGGAACCAGAAGAAGAAAATACAGGAAGAACATCTCCGAGCTATCTCTAGCCCCACAAGCTCAGATAACAGCCAGGTTTGTCTCTTTTCGTTGTTATAGTTCCTTCACTTGATATGAACATTTTCAGATTCTTCGTCTGCAGAGAACAAATGATCATAACCTGACATTTAATGATCTGATCTCTGAAAAAAAACATCTAACAGGATATCCCAGATGAAGAAGATGGAGTCAGGACCATTCAGAGGTCAGCCTCTTTACCTATTTCCAACACAAGGGGAGGCTTCATGAGCATGGACAACCAAGAAAACTTGGAGAAACTCATGAAGAAAAAAGATGCCTGGTATTGTTGATAAATACCTTAAATGCTTCTGTTACGGGTCCAAGGTTGGTGATCGATTATGAGCGTATGTTGTTTTTGTGATCTTTTATTTATCAGGTGGACTAGAAGCAACTGGGCATTCTTAAACGAGCCACCGGTGATTGAACGTTCTTCAAACACTTACTCGTCGCAGTTTCACATCGCCGATCAGCTTGCTGCCTCCAATTCCAAAGCAGGAATCAGTGCTTAACGGAGACATGGTTTAGTTTTGTTACATACATGTATAAATATAACCCTACTTGGTGTTTTGTATGTGTTATAAACATAGGGTTCGTTCTATGTCTCCATGAGGAGGTGCAGGTCGAGGGTGAGTCGTAGTCGGAGTGAGGGTTTTGAGTCGTAGTCGAAGGATCGAATCGCAGTGAGGGTTCGAGTCCTGAAATGTAATTCACTAAAAATAGTGTGATTAATTGGAAGTAAAAATATAATGAATTTACTAATATTAATTAATTCAAATTTGTTATTTAAATTAAAGTTATTTAATTTTGTTTTAATTAGTTGAGAAATGGACCAATTGAGGAATGTGGAGGCCGAAGTCTCGTACTGCCTCGTTATCTCAATCGTTGGATTGTTAAAAATACGAATTTGGGGCCCAAAATTAGGCATGACAAGTCGGCCCAACTTAAAATTAACGGGTCAGGTTGAGGCTAACAGGGTCATAAATTAAAACGACATTGCTTATGTTTAGGTATTAGAAGTAAAGGTCAAATTGGGTCAGACTCGTTCATTCCTAATTCAACCTATCATCATCCGTAAGTATTTTATCGTTTTTATTTAAAAATTTTGGACTTAAGATCGAGCAACTTGGAAGGTGAGAAGATGATTTTTTAAATTAAAAAAGGATTAGAATAATTTTAAAAACTTGGTACTCTAAAATTTAAGATATTTTCGTATAATTAAGGTATGTTAATAAATTGTCTTTTGATTTTTAATGGAAGAACTCGTAGCTATTTTGTAGATGTGCATAGAGTAAAATTTTGAATTGACGCAATAGCTTGTAACTTATATCAATTAGGTATTTTGCACTAGGTAAGTCTTGTGTGACAGCTAAATTGAGAGAATGTAGGTGGAAAATTAAAAAATAGGAACTTTTGATCTTATGTTCTACCGACCATCCCCTAAGAGGTTATAATTGAATATAGATTTAGTTAAAGATACGTAGGGATGTGAAAACAAAATTTTCATCTCTTTTTCCTTAAATTTACTTTATTAAAAAATTAATTTAACTACAAAAATATGATTTGTTTAAACTTTTCTGCTCTTACTTCAAAATTGATTATTTTTTAGACCATTGACACAAAGGTTTAGATATTAATAAAATAATAGTTAAACTTAAGATACAATAAATTCAAAATTTTATTTAACAATCTATGTTTCTAATTAAACTTTAAATAAAGGCTAATTTCTTTCTATCTTATTTCAAATTCTTCAATTTTATTTAATTCTTAACTGGTTTTATACTGGTTAAAATTTTTAAACCTTAAATTTCTTATCTTATCAGATTAACTTTGTTAGAATTTTTAATATGGGCAAAGTATAGAGTCTACTAACAAAAATTAAGCTTAGGTCAATCATTATCAAAATGATTAAAACTAATCATTTGGATAGTTAACCCCTATCATTATAAACCCTTTTAACATTTTCATGTTTAGTCAATATGAAATACTCTAATACTCCCCGTTAAGTGCAATTGAGACTGAACTTCAAATTGTTACTTGAAATAAATGCAGTAATAACCAGACTGGACCGCTGAGACTGAAAATCTAAACGAACAACTGAAAAATTGATAATCCAGACAAAACCTGCTCTGATATCATGTTAAAAGTTTTATTATAGGCAAAGTGTAGAGTCTGGGTCAACAATTGTCAAAATGATTAAAACTAGTCATTTGGAAAGTTGACCCTTACCACTATAAATCCTTTTAATATTTTTATGTTTAGTCAATATAAAATACTCTAAAACTCTCCGTTAAGTGCAACTTGGACTGGACATCCAGTTGTTACTTGAAATAAATACAACAGTAACCAAACCGGATTGCTGGGATTGAAAATCCAGAAGAACAACTGAAAATTTGATTTTCAAATCAAAACTGCTCTGATACCATGTTAGATGTTTTAATATAGGCAAATTATAGAATCCACTAATAAGAATTGAGCTTGGGTTTAAAATTGTCAAATTGACTAGAATTAGTCATTTAGATAGTTAACCCTTATCACTTATAAACTCTTTTAACATTTTTATATTTAGTCAATACAGATATTCTAACAAACTTTTAGTCCAATTTTTAAAATATTAATAAATAAAGAGTTGCTACGTTTCATATTGTTATTGCACGCTGCTCATAAAGCGTCCATGTTCAGGAAGTTGGCAGAAACTAAGAGCCCTTCAAGAATTCTCCATTCCCATAATTCTTGTCCTTGAATGGTAGTTCCTTTAATTTTACCAATTTGGTTCTAAATCTTCATTACAATTAATCCAATCTACTATTAAATTCTCAAATCTTCAAGTGAATGTTTCCCATATAACGGGCTATGTTCAAGCACAGATCAAATGTTCTATTAAATTACTTTCTTCCAATCCTATTCTGTTAAATCTCGTACCTACATTTTCGTGAAATTCACGTAAATATCAGGTAAATGTGCGAATGAGACCGGTGCGTGTGTTTTGTGTGTGTCGTGGGTCCTGAAACGTTGTTTATAAGCAAAGTGTGCGGTCTCAGTTCGATGTCAGAAACTGTGTCCACTAGTTGAGCGTTTTTGAGTTCCGAAGGTATATTCCAATGGCGGACAAGAGCAAGATCTTGATAATCGGAGGAACTGGTTATATCGGAAAGTTCATCGTAGAAGCAAGCGTAAAAGAAGGTCATCCAACTTTTGCCTTGGTTAGAGAGAGCACAGTATCTGCCAAAGGACAACTCCTGGAGAAATTCAAGAATTTGGGTGTTACCCTAGTACATGTAAGAACAAAAAAAAGAAAGAGACCATGTTTTTGTTTTCGTCTCTGGTTTTTAATGATCTTGTTATTTAGAAAAAGTGTGACTGTTACAGGGAGATCTTTACGACCACGAGAGTTTGGTGAAGGCGATTAAGCAAGTTGACGTGGTGATATCAACAGTTGGGTCCTTACAACTAGCAGACCAGTCCAAGATCATTGACGCCATTAAGGAAGCTGATAATGTTAAGGTTGGTTAACTCAGATTCTAACCACTTACGAGACGATGCCTATTTCTCTAACCCTACTCTTTGGACACGACAACTAAGGAAAACCTTGTGCAATATGCAGAGATTCTTGCCATCAGAGTTTGGAAATGATGTAGATCATGTTCATGCGGTTGAACCAGCCAAATCCACATTCGAAGTAAAGGCCAAAATTCGACGAGCCATTGAAGCAGCAGGAATTCCATTCACTTACGTAGCTTCCAACTTGTTCGCTGGCTACTTCATCCCCACACTGGGACAGGCAGGACTTACTGCTCCTCCTAGAGACAAAGTAACCATTCTTGGAGATGGTAATCCAAAGGGTATGTAAGCTATAGAGTAGGATCACTAGTCATTTTCCCAGAATCTGGGAACTTCTGTATATAGTGTCTCAAACTGTTGGCTTTGGTTTATATAAACAGCTGTTTTCAATAATGAAGAGGACATTGCAACTTACACCGTTAAAGCTGTAGACGACCCCAGAACGTTAAACAAGGCCCTCATCATTAGACCTGCTAAGAACATCTATAGCTACAATGAGCTGGTTGCTTTATGGGAGAAGAAGATAGGCAAAACCTTGGAGAAAACCTATTTGCTTGAAGATCAACTTCTAAAGAGCATCCAAGGTGAGTCAGAACTTGAATGTAATTTGTACATATACACTCTCTGTTAATCTGTTTCTGTTCGGTGTAATTGTTTTCCATATTTGTTGCAGAGTCCCCAATTCCTGTCAATATTATTCTGTCAATTCAGCATTCAGTCTTTGTGAAGGGTGATCAGACCAACTTTGAAATTCATCCATCTTGGGGTGTTGAGGCCTCTGAGCTATACCCAGATGTCAAATACACTACCGTGGAAGATTTGCTTGATAAGTTAGTATGAGCAACTGGAAATCTGCCCCAATACAGTTTAAGATCACAATAAGCAATAATGTTCTTCATAGGAGAGTGTTTGTTCCAGACCTGTTGTGTCCTGTTCATTAGTAACTATCATGTAATGCTTATGTGTTGCTTTAAAGTATGTCAGATATAAATAAATAAAGTTGGAAACTTTTATCATTTCCTTTCTGCTTTCTTCAATTATCTCTCTGTTTCCTTATCAATTACACGTCCATTGCGCATCGTCTGAGAGATGCCAAGGAAAGAAGATTTTGATCATTAGTTTAGTTAGTTGGAACCAATCATGAAAGCCGCAATATCTGTTTTAGGAGTTGGTATCCTGATATGTCCTGACAATAATGGAAATGTGTATGTCTGCTTGTAATTTTAAAATGAAACCACCTTTTAAACAAGTTATGGTGGATTCTCATTGACAATCTTCACTGAGCTATAAACATTAGTAAGAATTGAACTCCATGCATGTCTTCTTTCATACTCATTAAAGTTGCAGAAATTTCATTTACACAGAAGAAGTTTTCTGATTCAATTGTTTTTCTGTAACAAGTGTACAAGCTTACAGGTTCTGAATTTCGGAATCTGTGCGTTTATTCTTCACAAAATGTTAAAACAAATTTGTATTTTGAACTCAGTTTTCAGTGTCATCAACATGCACCTGGAACAAGTTTAATCACCCGTCTCATTTCATCCAAAGAAACCTTCTCAAATGGCCTTTTGCTATCTGCAAAATTACAGGTTCTGGTGTTGAAGCAGGTGTTGGTGCCTGAACTGGTGCTTCAACCCTCAAAAGTTTGTGTGTGTAATCCATCACTTTCCTCAGCTTCGCTCCACTCTTCTCCACTAAAGTAAACCAGAAAACAATGTTTATGAGCCCATAAAAATGCAGAAACAATGAGAAGCTATCTCACAGATAAAATTTTCTGGTGAACTGTGCTTTTGTCTCTTAATCAACAGCTCTTACCTTTGAAACCCATTTCAGGCTTTGAAGACTCTGACAAGAAAATAAGCGTAGGAGTGACTATGATGAGGACAGCCCAGAAGAAGAATATCAGAACAAAAGTTCTCCCATTCATTTGCGGCAGTAGATGACAGAAAGAGTTGGATAAAGTTAAATAGAACTTTTAAGGTGGCTGCAAGAGACAAATATAGCAGACTTCTCTTATCTTCCTCACCTAAGCTGGCCATGTTTAACGTGTAGTATTTTGATTCTTTCCATTGAAAAGCAGAGTTTGATAATTGTATCTCAGATGTTTTGTTCTTCGGTTGTTGGAGGGTTGTTATACCAGTTGGCATATGACTAAGAACTTGTCTGTCATGCCAATGGCTTACTGTATACTTCCCCTTCTACGTAGGAAGCTTCTTGTGTAGTTTATATGCAGACTCATACTACAAACTGTCATGTTCCATGCTAGATGTCTGAGGTAATTGTAATCTTTAACAACGTACCTAACCTGTTGACCAGCCTCAGCAACCAAAATTTTCACCAGGAAATAACCACAGGTCAAAGTTACAGATACGGACTAAATGCAATTAATTTCGTTAAATTTAAAATTTAAAAATGATATCATTTTATCTAACGTATTCGAGCATTGGGTAAAGTTAGACTAAAGTTTCCAGAGTTTATTAACTTCGGACGGGACACAAAAAACAATCACCATCTGTAATTACTAATCAACAAATATCCTGTCATCTAACAGTTATGATCATTCAGGTTTGAGTTGCATTGATTAAGTTCATATTAAAGGGCCATCAGATTTCGATATTTTACTCTTTAAGTAGGCTAAAATTTTACCAAAAAATCATATTTCTAAATAAAGTACGCTATTTAAACACGATTCAAAAAAGATCATGTCTTGGGCCATATTCTTTATGCATCTATCCTGCAATGGATATGGGCATTGACATGCCCGAGTTTTAGGCCATGCATCTTTGGAAACTCTTTTCCCATTTCAGCAAATTCATGTTCCGACCATTTTCTTGCTTGTGTCTTCGTCTCTACGTGCCAAAGAAAGCACGACCTAGTACAACACCGTGTTCAGTACAAAAGTTCCAAAGAAGTTCGTAAGTTTTTGGAGACTCTCCAAAATTGCCAATCTGTGTATATTAGCCATATAAAACACATGCAATCTCCAATTTGTACTCAAATTAGCAGATTAACAATAACAACGACAACGACAACGTCACAACAACAACTTAAAAGAAACAACAATAACTCAATGAAACTCTTGTTGATACGCAAAATCTGAGGAGGTCCTGTAGTTCCTTATTAATAAAGAAGCTATTTTTGATAGACCAAAGTGGCGGATTAACAGTTATAGATGAAAAGAAAAAAGTTTGGATGAACTTTCCTGGTCATGAACATCTTGATTGGCCAACAAGGAAAAGGAAACTAAGATTGACGGTGAAATGGCAGGTGAACATTTGACAACAACAACTTAACAACTAGGACTAGCAAGTGGCTTTCAAGTAATTAAAAAATGCAGATATGATTCTTCAAACTGACAGCTCAAACACCTCCATACACGAAAGGTAATACAGTAGTTCATGACCTGCATGATTTAAAAGAAAGAAAAGAAAAATCTGAAAGAGTATCACAAGCTAACGTACTTAAATGAACTTGAACCAAAGAATACAACAACAAAAACCTTAGAAAACAGAATGGAATGTTCAGTTTGTATGAGGGAATCTTGTACACTTATCTGACATATACATGATTTAGAAACTAAGAATCAGCAGACTTGGAAGACTAGCACCAGAGATCATAAAGCGTCAATCACTCATTGAGCCTTTGCTACTTCTTGCAAGCTTCTTGCCGGCATAGGTCTGTTAAATAGTAAAGAGGAAGAGTCATTTCGTTTACTGAGCAAGACAAAAATGCAATGTGCATACGCCAATAGCTACAAAGAGATTTCGGTAACGAAAAAGCTATCAAAACTGCCCAATATCCTAAGCTGCTCCGGTTTCGCTCGCCCTACTTTTGGCAAATGAAATGGTCAGGATAGAGCTTTTCAAGGATCACACCTGCTTCCCAAAGCTGAATGGAACGTATTTGTACTTGATCATGTGCATGATTTGACGCTTCATTGTTAGGACAAACAGAACAATCCAGTAACATAGTAAAATGGGCCAGAAGAAGGGAACATCAAACACAGAGAAAAATGTCATCAGAAATGCCACACAGAACGCCTTAGTGATGGAGTACCTGAAACCACAGGAAGAAGAACAAGAACAACTCATGTCAATTGAGTCCAGGATCTTACGATCCAATAGATGACAATAACAAATTAGGACAAAGTATCTAGCACAGATTGTTCTTCAAAAAACAATGTCTGTGACAAAAGTTTCTATCATCTAATTTAATGTCTGTGACAAAAGTTTCTATTATCTAATTTATTGTCTCTTCCATCTAGCATATCCAACTTTGAACATTTTACCAGATCCCATTGGTAATCTTACAAAAGCACTAACAACAGCTTGAAAAGTTTAAAATTCCTTCTGTTCAAACAATAAGGTCATGAAACATGAGTCGCAGGAAGGATTCTTATGTTTACCAGAATTCGAACTTGGGAAGATTTACCAGAATTTGAACTCGGGAAGACGACGAATGAAGGGTCTGAACTCATCCGATCCTTTAGTTGGCAGAGACGCCCCATCCATAACTTCAAGCTCTGGATCAACCTTTGGTGACAGAAACCCAATCAACAGATTCAATATATAAATTCCAAGACCATAGGACACAATGTAAAACCCTTCCGCACAGTAAACCCGCAACACGTAAATAGTTGCAGCTGCAACAGTTCCTAGCCACCTATGGATAATATGTGGAGTAGATCGATCAAGATAGTATTGAAATGCCCGCGAGAATTCGCTTCTCCATTTTGCCAGCGGTGCCACTGTGGAGTTAACATCACCCCCACCACCTTCCATTAACGATCAAAATTTGCCTGCACTGTACCAAAAACAACGGAATCAAACTCGTGCCAAAGAGCTTCAGAAAGAAAGATTGAATTTTACGAGAACCAAGAAGAAAAGAAAGAATTTTTACACTGCCCATCTCATTATTTTCTTATCCCACCAATAAAGATGACATGTCGGGAACATTGCAATAACACGTTCTGAGAATCTAAAATGTCAACTTTTTCCCTAATTTCCAAGAAACCAAACAGCTCCTGAATATTAAAACCTACCTGATCGTTTGCTTACTCTGTCATCGATAACCAAAGAGGGAAATGATGGATCACGGTGAAAACGAATCGGAACCAGAGCTGAGCGATTAAATGTTAGAACTGAGAACAAGAACATTAATTACTTAACTTCGATATTCTAAATCATGAGATTTAATAAAGATTACAAACTAAATTGGTTGAGTTATAAAAACTTTAAACAGTTTTTTTTTGTTAATTTTTTTAGTTTGACTTATTTTTATTATTAAAAATTTATCAAATTTTGTAAATTAATTTCTTATAAAATAAAATAAATCAATTAATTTTTATTTAACAATATTTTTAATTAAATCTTTTGAATTTAAAATTTTTGTTTTATTGGTTTAACTTCTGATTTAATTTTTAAGATATTAATATTTGAGCATTTTGTTATTTACACATTTCTATGAATCTAACTTAAAAGGGTTTAGAAAAATAATAATTTATAAATTATATATTTTGAATAAATTGTTAATAATAAGATTAATGGTAATTCCAAACTTCACTTTCTTTCTTAAAAATATTTCTCTTTATTAAAACAGTTTTTATTGTATTATTTACAAATTTTATCATTTAAAACTAATATGTTAAAAATAAAAATATTAAAAAATGATATCAACCTTATACAAATTGAAGTTTATAAAAAATTGTCGAGTTGGTAGAGTAGGGAGATATGGGGTTAAAAGGTCCTGTATTTGAATATCCCTAATCCCTACTTACACTCTCTCAATCAAATCTATCGTATAGGGCTTGTCTAGTATGGAATATCCGGTTGGCTTGATTTGCACATTATTACGTCAAGTCGAAGATTTACCCAATTCGCATATAAAAGATAATAACTAAGAATTCTTCCTTTCAAATAAAAAAGAGATTAGAAGAAACGGTTAAAAATGAGTTCGCCAAGAACTAAAGAAACAATTCACACAATGAAATTACTTATTTTTTATATTTTACTATAATTATAAATAATCACAATTTCAAACCAAAGTTATTACATATTACAATATAAATTATTTCACCTAATTTCAAAATTCTAACCCGACCAATTTAAAATTAACGGATCAAGTATGAATTAATTAAAATTTAAATTAGGCTAAGGAAGTGGTTGGTTCGCACATAAGAATGGTAATAGGAATGAAAATGAATATAGTGAATAATGATAATGTATATTATCATTATAATTATAATGGTTGGTTAAGAGGAATGAATGATTACCGTTACCATTGACAGTGATTGGTTTGTAAAAATATTGAAAAATAAAAATTTATCAAATTTTAATTAATTAATTAATTAATTATATTGCAATTAATCAATTACAATATATTGATTAATGAAAATATTGTAATTAATTTTAACTAATTATATTGTAATTAATTATATTTTAATTAGTTAATTAATAATATTTTAATTAATTGTATCGTAATTATTATTTTTTAATGAATGAATTATGTTTTAATTAATTAATTAATTACAATATTTTAATCAATGAATTATATTTTAATTAATTATATTGTAATTAATTAATTATTAATAATATTTTAATTTATTATATTGTAATTAATTAATTACTATATTTTAATTAATGAATGAATTATATTTTAATTACTTATATTGTATTTAATTAATTATTAATAATATTTTAATTAATTAATTAATTATATTGTAATTAATTAACCCATTTTTCTATAATAATGATACTAATTCCTCTAGATTAGGAGAGGATTGGGGTATTACCCAAAAGTGGGTAATCAAAATAATAATCCTATAATCATATCCCCTTACCAAACTCAGGGTGTGCTTGTTTAGTGGGTATGAAAAAGGAGGAATAAATATAGAATGAAAGATTGAATTTGGTAAGGAGATATGATTATAAGGTTATTATTTTGATTACCCACTTTTTAATAATACCTCATTCCTCTCCTAATATAGAGGAATGGATATCATTGTTATAGAAGAATGAGTTAATTAATTACACTATAATTAATTAAAATATAATTAATTAATTAATTAAAATATTAATAATAATTAATTAAATACAATATAAGTAATTAAAATATAATTCATTCATTAATTAAAATATAGTAATTAATTAATTAATGATAATATAATTATTCATTAATTAAAATATTATTAATAATTAATTAACTACAATATAATCAATTAAGATATAATTATTCATTAATTAAAATATTATAATTAATTAATTAATTAACTACAATATAATTAATTAAAATATAATTCATTCATTAATTAAAATATTATAATTAATTAATTAATT
>JAOSBN010000006.1:2132851-2148177 GCA_027563595.1 Erythroxylum suave | reverse complement strand
TTAGAATCTCAAGTTACTTTGAATTTTTTGACTGCTTGGGTTAGTCATGGGAAATTGTTTTTATTAGAGAAACAAATTTCTAGTGCAGAAAGTTGTTATTAAGAAGTTCAATATCGTGTCAGTTGAATCGACAGAATTCTGCTCTCTATTTGAATTTTGTTTAGTTTCAGACGTGGAGTTTGTACATGATTGAATATTAATTGAAGTTTAAAGTTTTGGGTTTATGTTATTCGGCTGATTTTGTATTAATTTCTGAGTCTTATATTGGTACTAAACTTACCATGTTGAATTTAATATAAAGGATATTATGTATCCTTCTCACCATATTCTTAATATAAAGGATATTATGTATCCTTCTCACCATATCCTTTCTCCTTAGGGAACCATCAATTTGTAGATTACGAGTTAGATTTGTTATTTCCTGATGTTGTTTTTCCGTTGCACCTTGTAGCATTTTCCTTGTTGGTTTTGAATGTTTCTGAATTTCCACCTGATATTCACTCATCCCATATCCAAATAAGTTGGAGAGAGTTCAAACTGCATATCTGTGTGTTGTCTATTTAGATCCTTTGATCGATGGGGTGCACTTCTACTTGCCTGCTAAATGTATTCAGCTGTAGGTTTCTCTGTAGGTGAAATGGAAGTTCGAGATGGACATTCTTTTAGTCTTAATGCTTGTTACTTTCCCTTTAGTCACAAAAGTTATTCTTGGTTTGTAGGTGATGTGAATAGCATTAGTGTCGGATCTGGTACTAATATACAGGACAACACCCTTGTGCATGTGGCAAAATCAAATCTTAGCGGAAAGGTGCTACCAACTATCATTGGGGACAATGTTACTGTAGGTGAGCAATGAGCAACTGGAAATGATATTAATCAATCTGATGCATGTTTCCTTTCTGACATATACTGATCTCAAAGTGGATCTCTGAAGGTCATAGTGCCGTTTTACATGGCTGTACGGTTGAGGATGAGGCTTTTGTTGGTATGGGCGCAACAATACTTGATGGTTCTGTTGTTGAGAAACATGGCATGGTTGCTGCGGGAGCCCTTGTGAGACAGAACACAAGGATCCCTGCTGGAGAGGTAAATCTATTACTCTCTCTTCCCCACCACAACAAACAACGCCCCCGCCCCGCATACCTACTTTTTTTTTTCTCTGGTCATTCTGTGTAACCTTCTGCAATCTCCAAATTGTTCTTCAGGAGGGTTTTCAACTATTCTTTTTGTTGTGGTGCTTTTCCATTGTGCTTTACATATATAGAGTGATTAATCACCATGGTTTAGTAAGAATGATTAAAAGTGCTTCTGAAATATTTAGAACAAAAGATATAGAAATAGCTGTCTCTATATTTTCCCCCGTGAAATGAACTGCTCTCTATGACTGTTATAGGTAATAGTCTAATAGTTGTTAAATGAGTTTGCAGATCTATCATTCACCTGGAGTAGTTGAAGACAATTTTTATCCTTTACGGCCTAATCACTAAAGTGTGATTTGATAATCGTAAATTTTCAGGTGTGGGGAGGCAACCCGGCAAAGTTCCTAAGAAAGCTAACTGATGAAGAGATAGCCTTTATTTCTCAGTCAGCCACCAATTACTCCAATCTTGCACAGGTCCATGCAGCTGAGAATGCTAAACCTTTTGATGAAATCGAGTTTGAGAAAGTTCTTCGCAAGAAGTTTGCTCGACGAGATGAGGAATACGATTCGATGTTGGGTGTTGTTAGGGAAGTACCTCCTGAAATTACTCTTCCTGACAATATCCGACCAGATGCCCCCAAGGAAAAATAAGGTTTTTCATGAGGTATTATTTCTTAATTTGAATCCTGAGATTTTACCTCGAGGAACATTTGTTGTTTTGTGCAAAAACATGGATAAGGGATCACTTCCTTTCCCAATAATACCAAACATGTTTAGCTGTAGAATCATTGATCCTTCTAAACTTTTGCGTCTACTCTTTCGGTTGATCTTCAAACTCGTAATCTTTTGTCATGGTGAAACCTCTAAACCAACATATATTTTGATATTCTCCTGATCCTTGTGTCTGTTGTGTTAACTTTGCTATGATTTTGGTAATCTTATTGATACCATATTCAGATATCTTGAAATGAAATGAATTCAACTAATAAACACAATGCTTTTAACCTCTAGCAACCGTCGCCTAGGCCGTGAATATGCAAGTACGTACGAGGACTGCAGTATATTGGAAGTTTTTTTCCTCATTTCTTGTATCCTTTGCCTGTACATAGTTATTCAGGCTTTATGAATGATGGGTGTATGTTACTTTTGAACTTGGTGGTTGAAGGTCACTTCTCTGAATCCATACTCAATGCTTAAGGTTTAGATACTGTTGGTAAAGTACGTGCATTTCTTTGATGGCTTCTTGCTTCAGAATTCTCATCGGAATGCCATAGCTACAGAATCTCTATCCTTTGACACAAATTATGCAATATGTTCCATGGATTGTTACTTCCATCTTCCTGGGAATGTAAATGGCTATACTACCTTCTGCTGATTTTACTAATTCTCCTGTCATTACTTAATAGAGAGCATAAATCCGAGCAATTCGATTATATTATCAAGCCAACTGCAATCTTTTTTCGTTCATGAGGAACCCGCAACTCAAAATTACATCTTTGGGAAACATTTCGGACCAACTTCCTAAAGGGAACCAAACATTCACGTTAAATTTTGTATTAATCATGTTCTATTAAATTTCATTTATATATTTATGTGAGGTTTTATATAAATGTGTGGATGAGATTTAATGGAACATGATAGGAATACTATAACCGAAACAGAATATCTGATTCCTAAATAACGCAATGGGTTAAGTTGAAGTATTGAACTTTTAAAATTTTAGTCAATCTTTTCAAACTTAAAATTCAATTTAAAAGTTAAATTTTTTAAAAATTTAAGCTTGTTTTTGACTTAAAATTTGAAAATTTTAAACTTGTTAAGCATAGTAATTATGAATTTTTACTAGAAAAAGGATTTAATTATTTAAATAGGACAAAAGCAAATACTCATATTTACTAATTTTGAAACTAAAATTATAAGAATCTCTTGATATCAATTTCTAATTCTCAATATCATATCAGTTCATTAATTAATGTAGAAATTCAAATTAAAATACAAATTCAACGTAAATACGTATGTGTCATTTGGGATCAGATCTTTTTATTATAGTTATTTTATTCTTATCATATTTTAGTAAATTTCATCCACACATTTATATGGACTTTACATAGATGCATGAATGAAATTTAATAGAACAAAGTTGAAATAGAGTAACTAGAACAGAAGATTTGATAGACATCATTTGTCATTCAATTTCATATAAGATTAGGAATAAATACAATAGATGTCTTTATTATTGGACTCTTAACACGATATAATTCCTTAATTCTAATACTTTAACTATTGTTGGACTCTAAAACAGTATAGATCCTTATCTTTTAATAATTTTAAAATCTTTATAATTCAACATAAATAGTTTTTAGTGGACTGCAATACATTTAATCAATGTTTTAAAAATCAAACCGAAAGTTAAACTCATAAGACAAGAGATTTAAGATTTAAAAAGTTAAACTGAAATTAGACCGTCATAAAATCAATTAAATAAAATTAAAGAATTTGAAATATGATTGAAATAGATTATTTTTACCCATCAAAAAATTTGAAGTTTAATTGAAAAAAGAGATTGTTAAATAAAAATTAATTGATTTATTTAAGTTTAAAAGAACTTATCGATTTATAAAAATTGATCGATTAATTGATAAACTGTTCAATTTTTAACTAACAAGAATTATTAATAAAATGGTCCATTATAAAAAAAATGGTAAAAGGGCTTCTCTATGATCATAGAAACGAATAAAAAAATGAAGAGAACATTGGAATTCTTACCAACTTAATCTTCTTGCCATCAGCAACAAGCATGTATGAACCATTTCACTAAGTATATATCTAGATAGTACAAAGTCTCAATAGTTAGCTCTAGATCTTCTAGTTGAAAAACGACGTCGACGAAGACGTGATGGTGCATTATTTCATGGTAGGGATTGTAACTTTCTATCAATTTTTCATTCTCACTCGTCGACGAAACTTTGCTTATTTCTTTTTTTGAAGATCGACTAATTAAATATTATTTTTGTTCCAAATTTTTCCTCTCTCTCCCATTGAATCAAACTTTTTCTTCCCGTAATATTTCACTTCTTATTATGCTAAAAAGTTAAAAATTAAAAAATTATACGATTCAAAATTTTTACTGTCAAATTAGTTAAAATTCTAATATTTAAAAATCTTCAAAGATTTTAGGAAAATCATGATTGATCGAAAAATAAAAAAAGACCATAAACATCACCAAAGTGGGGTGTAAGCATTAATAAGACATCCTTATAAATACAAGCCGAAGAGGGCAAAGAAACAAGCTGTCACCGCCACTCCATAGTCTCGAAAGTCAGACGATGAAATGTAATACTGTGAAAAGTTGTTTGGGAGAGATAGAAGAGTTCTTAATGTAATGTATCGGAATATTATTTGGAAGATGGATGAAATAACGTAATATATTATTACACCCCTAATTTAAAAATAATTATTGTAAGAAAACTAAACCAAATATACCTAAATTCCTGCTAAAGCAGGGTATGGGAAGGGTAAGATGTATGCAGTCATGCCCGTATCTCCAATAAAGATACAGAGACTGTTTCCTTAATTATTGCAAGAAGTTTAACGTTATAGTTTTAGATCAGAAATTACGTTCAATTAAAAACTGTGACAAATAATTTTTTATATATTTTTATTTTAAAATAATAAAAAATTAATAAAAATTTTATTATTTACTATAAATTATGTAAAAATATTATTATTAACTATTTAATAAATTTTATTCTTTTATATGTTATTTGTATTTAAAAGTTATTTATTTATATTTTTATTTATATAAAATATAACAAACAATAAAAATAATATATATATATTTTCTATTTTTCATTAACAAAAATTTTATTTTATTATTAATTATATACAACTTTTTATCAATAATATAAAAATATTATTATTAAGGTATTAAAAAAGAAGAAACAATTGATCTTTAAAAAATTATTAAAAATATATTAATTAATATATATTTATTATTTTACGTCTTTTCGAATTATTCCGTTTGATTCCATCGTAAGCCCTTGTTGAAAAAGAGCCTAAGACGCCAAAAAAACAAGCGGTCACCACCACCCCAAAGTCCCAAAGGCCAACAACATGGGAGCAGACGCCTTGCCATTCGCCAGCGAGATCCCCGTTCATCCGCCGCATTCTCCGGTCATATTGGGCCTCCAGCCGGCTGCTATCGTCGACCACGTGGCGCGTGTTGACTGGTCTTTGCTTAAAAAAATCACCGGTGACCATGGCGGCTCTATCCCTGTACTTACCAACACCTTGTCTCTAAGCTAACTCATTTCTGATGAGTTTTAGTTGCTTATTCACCTATGGGTGTGCATTAGTTTGCTCTGTTATGGTTGGAATTTGTCTTGTGTTAATGCGTCGTATCAAAGTCACACGTTATTATCGACATGTTTAGCTGAATTTTGCTCTTACAATGGTGTTGCAGTCATTTTTACTAATCAGTTCGAAACCTTTTCCTCTTCTCCTCTAATGAAAAAGAAAAGTTTTCTTAAACTCAATGCGTACGTACCCTTTTTGGGTTTATAATAAAGATGTTCCTTTGACGACTTGTATCGTGTAGGTACCGCTTCAAGAACTTGAGCGGATACTAAGTGAGGTGAATACTCATACTCCGACATCCCCTGATAATACACCATCATTTACGACGATTGCTGGTGGAAGTGTGGCTAATACCATTCGAGGATTGAGTGCTGGGTTTAGAGTCTCTTGTGGCATTATTGGTGCTTGTGGGAAAGATGAACAAGGCAGGTCGTTTGTGGATAACATGCGCCTTAATGAAGTGAACCTCTCAAGGCTGAGGCTGAAGGAGGGACACACTGCTCAGGTGATCTTTGTGTCACATAGAGTTTGCGTGTTTCCTAACTAAAACAGATTATAAGTTTTGTGGTGAATGGTGTGCAACAGTGTGTTTGCCTGGTAGATGCAAAGGGTAACCGGACAATGCGTCCCTGCCTCTCAAGTGCTGTTACAGTTCAGGTGCATGCTTTCGCTTACCTCTCTGTCACTTCTAGTTTTGAGGTGTTTGACAATGGTTTTCAGGATTGATATAACCTCATGCGACTTATTGAGCTTCTGTTTCTAAATTCCCTTCAGGCTGACGAAATAACCAGGGAGGATCTGAAGGGTTCTAAGGTTGGTGATCTTAAGCTGGAATTGATTTTGTTGCTAATTGTTCTTGTTTGATCCTATCGAAAACAGTCTCTCTACCGGTTAAAAATACGGTTGCGTAATATTGGAACTTTCTAAAACTCTGCATATTAGTGGGACTTTCATTGGGTTGTTGGTCTTGTTCTTGTTTGGTCCTATTTTGATAATCATTTGTTCTTTCTTCTTGTCCATTTCTTTGGCTTGTTGTGGTTGAGTCAAGTTTACACAATCTAGTTGAATTAAATTTTACCTTAAGCTATAAAAAGTAATAAACACTCCTCTATGTTATGTTGTAGATTATTTGTTTTCGTTCTGTGTACTAAATGGTTAGTGAATTTTGTGCCAGTGGTTAATGCTTAGATATGGAGAACTCGACTTGGACGTTATCAAAGCAGCCATTGGGATAGCAAAACAAGAGCATGTCTTGGTTTCAATGGATTTGGCTAGTTTTGAGGTTCGATATTCGTCAATCCTTATGACTAGTTCGCTTTCTTTTGTTCAGATTTAAGGACGTTGTCTTCTTGTGTTTCACCTATTTAGGTTGGATAATGAAGGATGAAGTAATCTCAGAACTTCGCCATCAAATGTTTTTTTTGGTTGATTTTCATTCTGTTTCAGCTAGGATTTCCTACATCGCAACATGTGTGCAAAATCGATATCATTTTTGCATAACACCAGACTATTACTTATGTCTAGTATTTCACTTACCCACAGGCTTCACAGCCAGCTATCTGGCAATGATATACTTACTTTAATTCCTTACCATTTTCCAGATGGTCAGGAAGTTTAGATCACCCCTTCTACAGCTACTGGAGTCAGGAGCCATAGACCTCTGCTTTGCGAATAAAGATGAAGCAAGAGAGCTGATGATGTACTACTATTCAATCTCCTTGTCCGATTTACACATCGAGGCTAGAGAGATTTACGTGATAAATGTTTTGTCTAATACTGTTCATAATTAGTTTGTCTAATACTGTTCATAATTAGTGGCTGCTGATCTATCTTAAAAATGGTTGTAGTGGTGGAAAGGAAACTGACCCCAGTACTGCTGTGGAATTCTTGGCAGAACACTGCCAATGGGCAGTAGTGACTTTGGGTCCTGATGGTTGTATTGCGAAGAAGCACGGAGAGAAGGTCAGTATCTATTTGATTCTGTGAAACTTTATTCTCCATACTGGAAAAAGCTCTGAACTTTGCAGGTGACCTAAATTTCTTCTTTCAAACTTCTTAAGCCGCGGTTTCGGATGTGCCCAACTCTGTATTATCATCATGTTCATGTCTGTTCTTTGCTTTCTCAGAATTCTTGTTTTCCCTTGATTGTTTTATATTCTATCAGTATTGAGTTCTTTACGTCATCTTCAACCCCATGTTGTCAGATAATGTCTTACCATTGGTATCTTGTTTTGATACTCTCTTGAACCGACAGACTGTTCGAGTTCCTGCAATTAAGGGACCAATGGAAATTGATGCTACAGGAGCAGGGGACCTCTTTGCAAGTGGTTTTTTGTATGGAATGCTGAAGAAATTACCATTACAGGAATGCTGCGAAGTGGGTGCATGTAGTGGAGCGTCTGCGATACGATCAACTGGGGGTGAGGTGACCCGTGAGAACTGGAAATGGATGTACAAGCTGATGCAGATCAAGAATCTTCCAATTCCTCCTATCCACGATTGATACTGGAATCTATTTGTCCCATATGGTGAAGAGAAAGTTAGCAGCTTTAGTTCCATCTTTGGGGACAATTTTATGTATGCAAGATACCATTTCCTTTGGGGGAACCATTGGAAATGGAGCTTAAGATGCATTTTCGATTTGAAGAGATTCCCTATATAATTGAAAAAACTATTAATCGGATTTTGATTCTTCAATTCACCCTGCCAAAGTTTGTGTCTCAAATATATATATATTTTAATCAAAGGTATCCACGAATCTCTGCTTTTTAGGTGTGTATTACATCAAAGCGAGGTTGACAGTTCCAACACGATCTAAAATTAACGAATCAAATCTGCATTAACTAAATCTTGACGAGTCGAGCCTGCTGAAGTCAAGCTGATAAAATGATATCATTTTAATATAACGTACCTGCTCAAGCCAAACTCAGGTTGCAAGTAAAAAGGTCAGCTCAAGCAAAGTCCGCCAAGGGCAATTGCCAATCCTACATTAAGGACATAATGAACCTGGCCTAAAAACATTCTTAGAGACCATTACCATGGAAAATGATGGAACCTTTTGAGTACGAATAAGACCTTTCACATGTTTACCAAACCCTTTATACAATATGCTTTAACCATAATCAGAAATGACCAAGAAAGGTATAAATCCTAAGTCAAATCTTAAATGAAAACACGTTATTTACCAATGACAGCAGAAGCTCTGTTCTGACCTGCATTCACATACTCTCTTGTCGCAGGCAACTGCGAACATAATCGCTTGTAAAAGCGAGTTCATCCAGAAGCCATATTTATAGTGCAGCAGTAAAAGGTTATTCACCAGTACTTATATGAAGCTGCAGGCCTACCAATTACCTATTGGATAGTGATCAGTCTATGCTCGTTGGATATTTCAACAAGTACCGAACACTGGCCAATTTCAGACAAATACCAGTCTAAGATACGTATCTTCATTATGATCCAGTTAAGTAATTTTGGAGTAAATGAGAAGCTAACATCACAGGTTCAAAATGATAGCCAGCTGATGTGACATGGTTTAAGTTAAATAAGGATAAAAAATATATAAGAAAAAAAGCAGTCCTCACCCAGGATTTGTTTTCCAACTAAAATTTGCAAACATATAACAGAACACATCATCTTAAAACTAGGGACATGGGTGCAATCCATACTTTCTCATCCTCACATCTCCATGGGAGCCACTCCCTGATCAGTAGGACCCTGGTCAGCACCTGCAGCCTGATCGGCAACGGCAGCACCACTTTGCTCATCAGCGGTAGCATCTGGCTCCCCAGCCGGACCCTCTGCTTCTTTGACAATCTCAAATGCATCAATCAACTTTTGTACAGTTTCTTGATCTAATATATGAAATGCCTCCCCAACTCCCAACACAGCAACTGTACAAATGGAGCTCTTCAGGGTTTCTCCTTGTAAGGTTTCCCTAACAGCAATGAGAGCATCCTTAATCAGATCATCCCGTGAAGAGTCCACAAAGTTCTCAAATCTGCGCTCCAAGTATGTCTTTGCTGCTTGCGATCTGGATCCAATGGCAAAGGCTTGATATTCAAAGTAGTTCCCACTTGGGCAGTTATAGTAGAGGTGAGCGCCGGATTCATCTAGTCCGCCCACCAGCAAGCCAACACCATAAGGCCGTTTCCAGGACCGTTGGGTGCAGACCTGCAAATAAAATATGTAAATGAAATACAACTAGATCCATTCTCCACACATGACAGGAGAACACCACCAATGGCCTTAATTTCATACTAATCCACAAATATCCAATCTCATTACTAAAGACAATAGCAGGTTCAACGCAGACAGATAAAAGAAAAGAATATCTCAGTGACTTGATTTGAAACTTATTACATATCTCATAAACTTGTATAAAAGTGATCAATGATATCAACGTGTAATTAAAACTCAAACTAATTTTTGGTAAATAAAACAAACTAATTGTAGTAAACATGCCAAAAGATTGTGCTCTGGCTGTCAAATATTAAATTCACAGAATTGGGCACTAAAATGAACAAGCTTTCGTAGTGAGTTTGAAAGTTGCCTAAAATGACAAATAACAACCATTGGCTCGTTCAATAATTTTATTTCCTTGACATTCCATAAAGAGTAGGTAATTTATAAAAACACTTCAGAGAGGTGCAGGATTGGGTCAGTTGAGTATTAGAAGATTATTTCTCTCTTTCAAAAGATTCAACATGCTGAGATTTTCCACTGACCATACCATAGCAAATAAGGACGGCTGCTTATGTGTCCAATGATGGCAAGTGAGCATAGACTCTACATAACAAGAAAATCACATAAGCTAAATGAACATGAAAACCAGAAGTATACAAGCTACGATATGAGCTAAATTTGTTTTCGAGAGAAAGACTAGGGATGACAATGTGAATGGAACCATATATATGGTTGATAGTTTTTGGCATCCATCGTCATCGCACAGACAACTGAGAGGAAGATAAATAATAATACGGTAAAAAACCATTTTCAGTTGGGCAACTGGCTTCTTACACAAGAAAGTTTTCAAATTTCCCTAACACGGAGTAGGAGCTAAAGTGACATGAAGAATTTTGAATCATGCATAGAAGCTCCACTTGAAACCTACTCATATATTACCAGCATTACAGAGTGATCATGGAGACAGAAATCAAATTATCAAATTTTCATTTCAACCTAGCGTTTATATCATACTTGTACCTACAAAACCACTGAAGATCAGACAACATAATCAACATAGTAGCCGAAAGAGGAATGCATAGACAAGCTTTATATCAGACGAATTGGTTACTTGAGAAATTCAAGTTAAAGCAAAGGTCAATGTTTTCGGGTTGTGACTCTATATTATAGTCCAAAATACTCCGCGTCGCTTAACGAGAATTCAACATAAAGTACTAAATTCAATCCTAAGCCTAACTCCTCAGCAGCAGAAAAATTAGGGTTTACGAATAAAACCTGAGCCTTATCAGCGAGTTGAACCACAAGGCGACCAACAGGGAGCGGAGACTCGTAGGTATAACTGTAATTAATGCATTCAGATCGCATATAACGCGACAAAACACGACCGTCGGCGGTGAGACCGGCGATGGCGACGCCGATGTGGTCGTCGACCTTGAAGATCTTACGCTGGTGAGAGGAGAGCTCGGAGTTAGCTTTGTTAACGCACGCGAGAAGCACGTGAGTTTTAGATCGGAGGCCAATGGCGGCAGAGCCCTGCTTGACGGCCTCCATGGCGTATTCCACCTGAAAGAGCCTGCCGGCGGGGCTCCAAGTGGTCACATCAGTGTCGTACTGGTTTCTGAACATTGTTCTTTAGCAATCTCTCTTTCTCTCACGAGATATCACCGTTTTGTGATTCTTCACCAGAGGAACTGAACCGAACTATATCTATATGACTTTAGCGTCTGAACTCAACACAGCCTTGGACCTCGGTGACTTGTTGCAGAGGTTAGAGGAAAGGCAAAAAGCAGTAATTGTAGAAACGGGTTGTGGGTGGCTGGGTAGATCCGGATCCGGTACCTGTTTATTGGATCCGTTTTAGAAACTAGGCTTTGAATGGTTACGGTTTGATGTTAGTAGGCTGCAAAGGGGGCTTTGAAAGAAGACATTTTTGTCATTTGTACAATGAACAGCAGTAAGAGATGTAAAAAAAAACCCCAACTCGTTTTGATTTTGGCTTAGGTTGATCGAGCCATGACCTAAGATCGGACAGATTACAGGTTGGTCCAATTCGGTTTGTAGCTCGACCATTACTTTTGAAACAATGTCGTTTTGAAAGTTTTTCTTAAAAAATTGAAACCTAGCTCGCCTGTTACTTGTCCAGCTATAGGTCAAGCCACAAGTTGGTCAGCCCGTAGTTGGGTCGGGGCACAGTCTAACCCATTTAGGCTCTTCGAGTTAGGGGCAACCCGGTACCCACCCGGCCTATCCCATTTATATCTCTAATTAAAAAAAAGTTATAGTTCGACCCGATATTTGTTCAATTTGGGCTGGGTTGGGGGTGGATCTGGGAAGGCTTTTTAAGCCTCAACTTCGAATTTGTTTTTTAAATGGTAGATTCAAAAGTGTCTAATATTTAAATTTTTTAATTTAATATTAATTTTTTAAAACTTTTTTATTTTCAAAACTGGTATAATTTATAGTAAAATATTATTTTTAATAAGTGAACCTTCAATTAGCATTTAGTAGATATGTTATAAAAATACAACCTTTTGACCTAATTTGTATAAATTTTAAAAAAATTAATCACTAAATTTAAAATTTTAAAAAGCTTAATACTTAATTAAAACCTTTTAAAAAGTTAAATATTGTTTAATTTTTTATTTTTAATTTTATTTCAAGTAAAATTTAACTAGAATAAAACATCTTAAGTTTAAACCTGTTCAAACTTTAAACTTATTCAAAATAATTTGAGCTCGTTTAATCTTATGCCTAAAACTCAATTCGAGTTTATTTTTTTTACTTGATTTATTAACTTAAAATTTAGTTTGAAATAATTTGTAATCTTTTAGAAGTCTAAAATGTAATTAATTATCCATCATAAATGATTTAAAATGAAATGAATACACAAGATTTCTTAATTAAATAAAAATAAAAATAACTTATTATTCTTAAAAACTAATCCGAATTCAAAATTTTTACTTGATGTATTATTTGGAATTTTAATTCAATCATCTTTAAAGTCTAAACTTTACAACCACTTATACATACAAGAGATCTCTTAATTCGCATAGCAGGAATGACCCTATTCAGACTTCGCAAAGCAAGAAGCCTTGTGTACTGGATACGTAAATTTTGATTTTTTAATAATTATTGTGAATAAATTTTTTAAGAATATTCAATATTTTATAAACAGGCAGAGCCCGCACTTTTGATCTCAAGGTTCTACCATTTAATTTTATAAAATACAAAATAAGGTAAAACAAGATCTACTTTTAACTCTTATAAAAAATAAAATAAGGCAAAATAAAGCTCACTTACTATAAAATAGTTAAAAATTATATAAATAGTTTAGTAACTCGTGACTTTTAAAGCATATTGATGCACAAAAGTTGTCTGACTTAGCACTATTGTTTGGTTTAAAGGCAAGCCTTTAAGCAAGAGTTGACTTGGTTCTCACTAACTTTAAAGCAATGAAAAGTAAAACTAAAAGGCAAAGGAAAAGAGCAAATTAAAAGCAAGTAGATCAATTAGAGTGCTTTTATGATAAGATCAAGATATTGACTAATTATTTGATATTATCTACTTTGTTTTAGATTTATTTTTGTGCTTGAATGTTAAAATTAATATTTATTTTACTTTAAGAGATAAAAAGTAAAGATTGCATCAAACTAAGATTCTATTGATGATAATGACAAATTTTGGATAAAGTGAAGAGATTGATACGGTAGATAAGACTGACCAATTGAAGAGTTATAATTCGACCGGAAGACTTTGCCTTATCCTTATCACGAAAGAGTTTGATTTAGAATTCGTTTTAAATAGACATCTTTACAAGTTAGAGTTAGATTAGGATTAGATTAGAGAACCTATATAAAAAGACGTTTCTCACAACAAAAAGAGGGTTCTCGATTCTTACTTTTTTCGCAATTCTTAGTTTTTCTTCTATTTTTGTTATTGGAGCAAAAACCATGTGTGACTAAACTCATCATTCTGATTCGAGGGGATTCAATGCTCTAATTGTAACATTGTGAAATTTTATGTTTCAAACTTTTATTCACGTTTTAATTCAAGTGTTTCTTTTTTTGAGTTCCTATATTTCATGAATGATTAATATTCGATTAATATGATAATTTAATTTAATAGTGATGATTCTATCACTATCCAAGAATTCAGTGATCTGTAATTGTCATGAAGAAATGGTACAAGAAGCAAATATGTTATTTATGAATTTTCATATTTAACTTATAATAAACAAAAAAACTAAATTGAATAGTTACAGCTATCTCGATTATTTAATTTAAGGTTTAGTCTTTTTTACGAAACTTATTGCTTTGATTTATCTGATATGAAATACTAGATATGAAACGCGAAAGCAAGCTTCAAAATTAATACACTATAGGATAAGCACAAAATGGACAAGCATGATATCTATCACAGTTTGAGCAAAACAAGAGCAGTGCTCCTATATTTAGTTTCTATAACACTATCAAAGTCGAATGAGAGATTGGATTATTTGAGATATGTTCTCAAAACAGTTTGAAAATAAACCTTTTTAATAGGATAATGACAATGGCCGACTCATGAGTTAGTTTTGCTAATTTTTTTAAAATAAATTTTTTAAAAATATAAAATAACACCTTTTTTAATTAGATTTAGGCCTGAATTGCCCAGTCCCAGGCCTGTTTTAAATCTAACTCTTCTAAGTTGTTTTGCTTAGAATAATTGAGTTTTGTGTAGTTCTGGGCCTGAGCCTAACCCAGGAGTTGGCCTATTGAAAACACCTAAATCTGGATCTATGGGTCAGCCCATTGGCATTTCTATATAAATTAAATGAAAACATTTAGAATTTGTTTGGTCTAGTTTAATGTAATCCTAATTTATCAAATTTGTATTTATAGTTTCAGGGCGAAATCCAGATAAATACGAGTGAAGTTTCGACATAATAGTTAAGTCTCGTGTAATTCTCGGCCTGAGCCTAACCTATGAGTTGGCCTATTGAAATCACCCAAATCTGGATCTATGAGTCAGTCCATTACTATCTCTAGGTGAATCAAATGAAAACATTAAGAATTTGTTTGGTCTAGTTTAATGTAATCCTAATTTATCAAAATTGTATTTATAGTTTCAGGGAGAGATTCGGATAAATATAAGTGAAGTTTCGACCTCAATTATTACATTAAACTTGTTGTTTCAATTTTAAAATCATATTGTCCTCTCAAAATGATTAAAAACACAACTTAAAGTATAACTAAAATGATATTACTTTATTTAATAATTACCATTTATAGAATGGACCATGTGTTCTCTCACGTGTAAAAAAGTCAACATAGTTAGCAGTGTACAAGACTCCCCACTTTACGAGAGTCCGAAAAGAGTTATAATATACGCAATCTTTCTTTTATATTTTTACAAAAAAAACTGTTTCTGTTATTTGATCATATGAACTTATGATCATAAAGAAGCAACTGCCATTTAATAATTAATACCAGTTCGAATGATATCAATTAACCAATTATGATTCACCTAAAAATATTAGTAAAGTGTGACACATTAAATTTTTTTAGTATTAATTAATATAAAATATTGATTTAATTTTGAATTGTTAATTTGTTATTTAATTTATTTAAACGAATTATTATATATTTTTATAATAATTTTTGGT
>JAOSBN010000006.1:2076503-2091608 GCA_027563595.1 Erythroxylum suave | reverse complement strand
TTTTAATCATTAATCAAAATTTCTATTTAACCAAATTAAATGTATATTATAAATATATAATTATTAAAATTATGTATCAACTATAATTTAAATATAATGACAATATATTATTTAAAAAAATTTAAGTAACATATTTACTAACGGAAATAAATGTCCGTTGGTAACTAAATAAATAAATTACCGACAGTCAAGGGTTTTTTACCGACTAAAATGGAAGTATTAAATACCGACGGAATAGATATTCCGTCGGTAACTTCTCAGTAAATTTACGGACGGAACACATGTTATCATCGGTAAATTTGCCGACCGGCAACAAACTTCCATCGCTAACTTTTCGGTATATTTATTGACGGTATAACATTGTCCGACGCTAAATTTATCGACGATAAGTTCTTTGATCATCGGTAATCTTAGCTAAGGCTGATTCTATGACGCTATAGTATGTCGATAAATTCCGTCGGTAATATATTCTACCGACGGAATATTTGTATTTTTGGTCAGTAATTTCCGTTGCAAAATGCTATTTTCCTTGTAGTGTTTGCAGATCGGTTATAATTTCGTAATGAACATTCACAATTATTGTAGTAATTTGCAATTGTGGAGTAACTCACATGTATTAAATAGTTTGATAGCTAAAGATAACCTTTTTTAATCATCTCAAATTCTTTAATTTTATTTAATCTTTATCTAATTTTATGACAGTCTAATGTTGGTTAAATCTTTTAAAATTAAACTTCTTATCTTACCGGTTTAACTTCTAGTTCGGTTTTAAAAACATTGATCCACAGTACAAGACTGAAGAATTCAATTACATGATTATTTTGGTGATCTTCATAACCATTAAATGTTGTTTAAAATATCTTTGTACATTAATAAATAACTTAAAAGTATTTAACAATAGTTTAGAGAGCATTGACTGTGAAGATCATCCAAACAACGACTCCCTAATTTTTAAATAATCAAATAGTTACTTTCTCAATAATTGAAACAATTTTTATTAAATTGAACTTTATTTTAATTAAGAGAGAAAATAGATTAAGTGAAAGACCAAAACAACATAAAACCAAGAGCATCATTTTGGGTGGACCATGGTCTGGCCACACCAGCTTTAAGTTTTTAAATGATAAATATAAAGTTTCCACTTTTGAAATGGCTAAAGTATCAAACACCAAATCTCTCTCTTTCTAATTTCCCTTATAAAAACACCTTCCCCACCCTATCCAGGCCAATAGATCTTACTCTGTAGTCTATAATACTCCAAAACAAACATAATACCAAACCAAAGAGAAGACCTCAAACACACACATACACACTCTCTTTCTCACATTCTCTTTAGTTTCCTTATTTTCTCTCACTTCCCTTCTCTGCAAATCGTCTCATCCAATAGCAACCACACCAAAACCCTACTACCCTCTTCTTTATATATATTTGTTACCCTTTACAAGGCAAAGAGAAACCAACCCAAGATGGCATCGTTTGAGTTTGACAAGGTTAAAGCGGAGAAAGCTGACGCCTTGAGAAGGTACAAGATCAAAAGAAGATTCACCGTCTGTTCACGTGTAACGGGAGCTTTGGTTTTCCTTTCATGGTCCTTCATGTCCATTCCCGACATCCTAGGATTTGCCTACAGTTGTGTTCCTCTTCTTAAAGCAGAGTTCTCTGTCTTTGTCCTCGTAAACGTCATCGTTTTGCTTGTTTATCGTTCATCCACTAACGGAGGAAACGACGCCGGTTTTCAGTCCGATCTCTACGACCAGTACGTCTCTTGTTCTTCTTCTTCGTCGTCGTCGTCGTCTTCTTCTTTATCTTCTCATCGACGGAACACAACCGGCGGCGCGTGCGGACCACTTGTCCTATCTCATGCCCCGGAGATTCCTCCCAGGGAAGTCAAGCTTCAGGTCAAACGAACCGTCCGTAGCAAAAGCGCGGATTACGTTCCGCTGGACAAGAACTTGACTCGCGAGTTGACGGTGAGGAACACCAAACCCCTTCCACACAAAGAGGCTAAGCAATTCGCGAGGACTCGGTCGGAGTTGAGTGTGTCGACGGAGAAGAGGATTCGTCAACGAAAGCTCCGGCCATCGGAGACGGAGAATGAAAGACATCTGGTGGTCGACGTAGACTACAGAGAGGCGAGAAAATCAATGGAGGAGATGAACAGCGAAGAGTTTAGGCGAACAATAGAGAGTTTCATTGCTGAGAAGAAGAAGAATTTGATGGACGAGAACCATGCTCTCATGTCCGTGGCATCAGGAGAGCACAAGACCATTGCTTACGTGTAATTCGCAGTAAAAAAACAAAAAATAACCACGAGCAGTCGTTATCAATTAGGTGAAAATATATCTTGATTTTTATCTTTTTTTACCTTACCTTTTTGTTATATTACTTCTCTTTAAGTTTCCAGCTGGATTGGAATGTACAGGCAGTGTAATATTAGTTAGATATTTAATTATATATATAATTAAATATTAGTTATAGTTTTATCTCTTTAGTTGATATTGATTATATTTAATATTCATAAAAATTATTAAAAGTATAATATTATTATCAAAATTTGAATAAATCTTAATGATAAAATAAACATTTAAAATTATTTTTGTAGTTTAGATATTAAAATTTTATTTTTAATGTAGGATTTACTCAAAACAAGGCAAAACTTTTTTATACCAAAGGCAATAATTAAAATTAAAAACCCAATTGGTTTGGTTTAACCAAGAAATTTTTGGATTCAGTTTTTAATTTTAATGGTTCGATTTATTTTAATAATTTTTATTGTTAAAAATCACTCAATTATTAATTAATCAATTAAAATTTGTAAATTAACAAGTTTTTATAAACTAAAATAATTTAATTAATTTTTATTTAATAATATATTTTTAATTAAACTTCAAATTCTTCCATTAGTAAGGATAATAACTTTGAATTATATTTTAAATTCTTTAATTTTATTCAATCTTTAACCAATTTTATGATAGTCTAATACCAATTAAACCTTTTATATTTTAAATTTCTTATCTTACCAATTTAACCTTCGTTCTAAATTTTAAAATATTGACCTTTTCTTTTGTTTTGTACTTGCAATTATTTGAAAAGTTCTAAGGCTTTGGGATTCCAAATTCTATACAAAGTTTACATGATTAAACGGGTTTGGTGTAAAAAGGACAAATCCCTAATGTATTTTAACCTAAAATAGGGTTCTTATCATAAGCAACTACCCCATTGTTAACCGTAATTACATGTAGTTAAGTTATAATTGCACATGAGATTCTTTGTGCCTGTTACAAAGTTCCAATTACGTGCCATTTAATTTTGTTGAGAAATTTATATAAATTTTATATAAATGCAAAGATAAAATTTAATAGAAGATATGATTTATGAAATGGAATCTTTGATCCCTTATAATTGTATGGTTGTCAGATCAATGATTAATAGTATTCACAAGAAGGTCGGCCTCTTGAAAATTTCACCAAATGTAAGTAAAACTCAAACTCTCGGACGAACTACATTCCAGGGTTCAGAATAATGACCCAATTATGTGTCATATCCTTCGCCAGCTGCAAAAAGTTGGTTACCTTCAATTGAAAATTAGTCTCTTTCGACAATCAACAATTTCCATCTTCTCTTTTTAGATCTATAAATCTAGTAGCTTAAATCATCTGCCTACAAATATTATCTAATTTGGATTATTCATCAGGTCAAAGCTTTTATGATTTTGCTTTTCCTGCACTAAAAAAAACTTATATATGAGAAAGAGGCATTTGTACTCTTAATTATAAGGTGTACTTCGTTTTCATCTTCAATCGATATGAGATCTTACAGTTTACCTCCCTTAAGGCCAAGAGTTCTTGTTGGCATAACGGGTCGGAAATCAGCTCTGATATCATTCATAACAGCTCAAACCACTCTCTTATAAATATTGTCCACTTTGGATTACTGATCGGGCCAAGACCTTTAAGGTTTCACTCTTCCTGCACCTAAAAAACACGTCTATAGGGAAGAAGTATCTGTACCTTTATAAGGCGTACTTCTTTCTCTTCTCTAATCGATGTGAGATCTCATATCTAAAGCCGATAATATCTATGGACTGGTGGTCTGAGCTGTTACAATAAATTCATTCAAAAGTCTTTTTTAATATATATATAAAATTCAAAACATGTTATTTTGGCTTATTTTATAAGATTTGATTAAAAATAAAATAAATTAACTTATTTAAAATACTTTTAATTATTATTATTTTTAATACAAATTCATTTTTTAATATCTATGTATTATTTAATGTATAAATTACTCTATTTCGGTTATACTTGAATCTATGTTGTATTTTAATTATAAGTTAATGTGCATCTCTTGTGTCTTTTTGTAGTATAATACTTCTCAAAGGAATGAATGCTATTTTCATTATAAGAAAAAGCGATTTAATCGTAGAAGGTAGAAAATTAATTGGAGCAATGAAGAAATTAAGGAGCTTCATGTTAGGGATGATTTACAACCTTTGACATTTCTTTACTTTGTTGCATTGTGATGTGACATTCAACTAGACACAAGGCAAACTGAAATTCTTCCCTTCCCTTGTAGGGACACCCAACCACATATCAAACACTTGTTCTTTGTTCTGTCTCTTCACCAATTTTCTTCTATGTTTTGCTTTATCTTTTTAGTATCTTTTATCCTACTAGGTGAGACCGATTTCAAGGTCGAGTGGAGGAGACAATGGATTGTCCATGGTGGCTGTATTTTGGACTTTGTGCCTTCTTTCTTGTGAAGATGCACGTGGTTATGCACTTGAAGTGGAACTAATGAACTAAAATTGAATCTAAAAGTTTGTTACATTTAATTCAACTGAGTATATAGGTGATAATAGGTTAGCCGAATCCGAACCTGCTCAAAATTTTAGTTGAATTTAAATAATTTAAAATCCTTTTAAAGTGAATCTTTCGATTAATTTAAACTTGATTTATTAACTTTAAATCGAGTCAATTTTATTATTATTGACTTATTAGAAGATTTATTTTAAATACACTATTATATATTTTAAAAGGGTCAATTATAGATTTTTATTAAATAATATAATAATCATCATCTCAATAATTTCAATAACATCCCATTGGGATGTCTATTTAATCCGTACATACTTTGAAAAAAGAAACCATTGGTATGGAAAGGTTTGTATTATTTGGAAGCTTTAAATGTGTTTTTAGACTCTTTGACTTTAAAAATCTCCATATAATACAAACTTCTTAACTATTTGAGCACATGACTCTTTGTTTGCTTCTCATCTGTTACTTGTCTTCTTAGTGTCCTAAATAAGTATTCTCTCCTTGTGCATAATTTCAGTGACATTATTTAGTACATTCAGAACTGCCTATGTTGGTGCTTAATAATAGGCATGACATTGAGACTGGACTCGACCGACTCAGAACGACTAAAATTCAACATACTTGACTTGAATTGAAAAGGTGAACAGGTTTTTAGGCTGAGCTCGAACTCTTTTTCCAAAATTTTGAACTTTGGGTTTGAGCCGAGCTTGATTGTCTAATTCGGTCTAATCCAAAATACAAAAGTGGTAAGTAAAAATGATGTCATTTTGAATAAAATGATGGATTTTCTAAATTTTAAATTAAAAAAGAAAAAGGTTCGAGCCTGAATTTGATTGGATTTGGGTAGTCTAAATCTCAATTGTATTCATACCCTAATCGGATTCATGCTCGAACTGTGTACCTTGAGTTTAATCGAGTTTCGGGTTGAGTTGGTATGAATACAATCGATATTTAGACTATCCAATCTAATCGGATTTATACTTGAATTGTGTATTTTGAGCCTAATCAAATTTTGGGTTGAGTTGGACCCTATTCTGAATACAATCGAGATTTAAACTACCTAAATCTAATCAGATTGAGGCTCGGATTGTGTACCTTGAGCCTAATCGAGTTTCGGGTTGAGTTGGACCCACCCAATACTATCCATGCTTAATCATCATTCCACTTGGGAGGGAAAAAAGCTAGTAAGGTTATAGATTGATACTCGTCATTGCTTTGATGGCATTTCCATGTTCGTTGCTCAAGTTGTACCTAATGATGGATTATTAATTAATTGAATAGCTTATTCTCACTCAACTTGGACTTTTTTCTTATGTAATTAAAGAATTATCAGTTTATAGTCTTCTCCAACCTTTTTTGACTTTGACAAAGACATTTCTGTATAATATGATGGAACAACAACTAGCTAGTTATTTGTTTTTGGTTTCTTTTTCCTCGTGACATGAACTAACCCTTATATAACAGTAAGCTGATTCCATATTACCTTGTTGTCTCTCAAGTTTGTCATTTCTTTCAATTCCATTGGTAACTAGCTGTCTTTGATGATGACCATTTCTTTCAACTTGGAGTAATAAATCGGGTCCTTTACAATAAGCATGACATGTATAAACTGCAACTTGGGTATGATTTTTTATTTTAAAACATAAAAAGGTAAGAGTAAATATCTAAAAACTCAACTAGTTGGACCGGTTTTACTATAAAGTCTTGAATCTTCAACTTTTCCATTGACTTGCTATAATAACTCTTATTATTAAAAGATGATTAATTTATTATTTAATTTTTATTAATTAATAATTTTTTGTAAACCAAAATTAATTAATTATCATTTAATAATCTATTTTAAAATAAATTTCAACTTTTTCAATAAATAAGAACAATTTCTTTCAATCATATTTTAAATTATTTAATTTGTAATCAGTTTTATGATATTCTTGTCTTATTAGTTTAACTTTTGGTCTGACTTTTACACCATTGCTCAAAGCCTAAATCTTTAATTTATATGGATAAGACTAATTGAATTGATTAGAGGTAAAGGAAACTAGATTACAGTGAATTAATGACAATGAAATGAGACCTTAATAACACATGAAAAGGTGATATGATTGGCTTGAACATGAAATTTAATCAATGTTGCAACATGACATTACATTAAACCTAAATAATTAAAAAAATTAGAACTCTTTGACCCCACATTTGTTTTAGGGATTCCCGACTTCGCATTCTTAATATGCTTTTTGATCTTGTCTAGCACATACAGGCTTGGATATTTATTCTTGTTGATTTGCCAACTTAACAAAGCAAAAGTCTTACGAAAAAAAAAACATATAATACTCTTACCCTTTGTAGTTTATATTTTTTATTTTAAAAATTATTATTTAATATTATTTATTTATCAAATAATCATTTTCACTATATTTCATTAATTTTTCATCTATTTGTAATTTTATAATAATATATTATTAAAATTTAAGAATTTTAGAGTTGTATCGCTTTTAATTAAAAAAACTGATAGAATAAGATGAAGGAGATTACAATAAACAACAACAACAATAATTTAATGTAAGTCTCGTTGATGAGGAGTTTGGTAAGATCCAAAAGTACACAACCTTATCCCTAATAGGTTGAGAGGCTGTTTTCAATAAACTTATATAATTAAATGAATAAATAAATATATAAAGAAAATACTATTATAAGAAAATAATTAATAATTTTAAAATATAAGATTCAAAATGAATAAATATTAAATATTTGTTTTCATGGTCTACGAAAACTAATAGACATTTGCTTAAATATATCTATTACACGTAAAATGTGCAAAAATTGATTACCACAACCCATTTATAGTAGTGAAAAGAAACAAAAGTGGTAAGTCGTGTTGACTAGTTGGGTATGGCTACTAACTTAGTGCCATTAAAATATTGCTCAGATGCTCTCATCACCTGCTCTACTAGATTAATAGTAAGACTCCGTTTTAAATCCCATTAAAAAAGGTTCATTAAAAAATCTTCGATTATGAAAAACATTATTGTGAATACTGTACTAATATCGTATCAAATTTGGTGATAGTATACGACGTTATGGTATTAAACAACACCGAATATCGCTTTGGATAACTTTTTAAAATTATTTAAAAAGTCACTTAATTTTATATAAATAAAAATTAGTTTATATTATGGATAAAATTGAATTTTTTTAAAATTGATTTAATAACTTCATTTATTTAAGCCAATATAAAAATATTTTTAGACATGCTAACTATTTAAAAAATTTAAACATAAAAATATTTTTTCAATTAAATTATTTAATATATTTTAATATATAAATATACCTCGAAATTTTAGTTTACTAACTGGTACAGTGGATTGATACGATTTGAAAATTTTTAATATAAACGAATACAGTACAAAATAATTTTAAACCATTTATAAAAAATGAAACGCGCGAAATTGCATATATTTGAGTTTTTGGTAAATTTTTTATTTTTATTTCAAAACCAAAGAACAAGGAATAAAGCTACAATCTGTAATATTAATTAAGTAATTATATGTATTTCCCTTTCACAAAGAAAATAGTTATATACACACACAAGTGAGAGAGTTTTAAAGCAATTGGTAAAAATTACAAAAGAAAGGTTGCGATCATTGATGACCTGCCGCTAAACCTCACAAAGTAGGGAGTTTTGTATACTAAATATATTAATTTTGACTTTTTAAATATTATACACATGAGTAGGAGAAGAATCAAAATTCGATCTTAAATTCTTAAATTAAAATAATACTATTTTAGTTTAATTGTATTTCTCAAAATTACATTATTTTAGACCGCCCAAACTTGAATTAAGCTATTTATTTACATTTTAACATTGCCAGAAATTTGTGATCACAAGTAAAAGACTCCTATCCAACTCTTCTATATTTTTTTTGAAGGTTAAGAACCATATATTAATCATGGAAAAAAGGACGAATTACGTCCAGAATAGACTCCCACACAACATAACGGGAGTAGCGAATGGAGGCTCGAGCAAGAGAGTGAGCCGCACCATTTGAGGACCTCCTAACCCACCGAATATTAATGTTTGGGTGACAAGCAACCAAGGTTTTACAACTCTTCTATTGTCAAAACAAAAATACGGATAAGGACTTCGGGAATTAAAAAGTCAACTTTAACGTACCAATGTACAAACTATCTCATTTTAATTGTAAAAAGTGGGAAAGAAAACAAAAGTTTCTATTACCACATTATAATTAATTATGGTATTGTTGGAAGACAATGCATTGATAAATTGATTAGTTTCGGATCGGTACAACCATATAATTCTAACAAAATAATAGTATCTTTTGTTTATAATAAACTAGGATGAGACCAACTGTACGGCACAAGTTTTAGGAAGGTCATATCATCCTTTTTTTGTTGTTGCAAGTTTTGGTTTTGGCCTTTTAAAACAAAGTCATCTTAAAGCACCTAATAGGCTACAAAATGTAAAGTAAAGGGTGTCTTTATTGTCTGGTTTGGGAATGTGTGGGACAAGTTTGGTACGCCTTGTCTTTATGGAAATACTTAATAAGGTGGGATGAGATTGTGATTCGTTTGATGTTAAATATGTTATCCGTCCCACCTTGAAGTGTTTTTTTTTTGTCCTCTATACAAACTAGAGGTGACATTTTGGTCCCAAAATAGTCGACATAAGGTTAAGGAATGAAGGTCCCTAATCAAATTAAATGAAGTTGATTAAGCAAATTGATCAGAATGAGAGAGAAACTCTAGCTTTTCTCTAACCTCCCTTTCCACGCACTTAACCCTAACCTTAAATCTGAACTATTCCATCCTCCGTCCGAATATCACAACCCTTTAGGCTCTTATCCAGCTTTCTTCTCTCCTTGATGTGGTGTTGGTTTCTAAACTTAAAATGGAGACAAATTTTCCACCATTATCTACTACCTTTAAAATAGCCTCTCCTTTGATTCCCCTCCTTAAACCCTCCTCCACTCCCCAACCTTCTATAGCACATCCTTCTTCCTCATCCCACTCTACAACTATCCCTCCCTCTACCTCAGTTATTTCTCCCAAACTTTTTGTTTCTATCGTAGGTGACATTGTTAGAGATCCTATGAAGACATGGAAACAAGTCATGGGAGATAACTTTGGCTCATCCTTGGTTCTTAATCATAACTCTGGCTCATCCTCAGTTTTTAGTCCACTTGTGGAGATTGAAAGGAAGTTAATAGTGGCTCCTAGTCTAGACATTTTGTAGGAAGGAGCTAAGACATAGGAAGCCACCCTAGTTGGTTTTTTTTATGGACAAAAGGCTTGCATTTCCAATGATAAAAGTCTGGGCACAGAAAAACTGGAAAGGGAGAGGTATTATGGAGGTAATGTTAACTGGGGAGGATAACTTGATATTCTTCTTCTTTTCAAAATCAGACGCTCAAAAGGTAATTGAAGAAAGCCCTTGGCACATCTTTCAACTCCTTTATGTCTTCAAAATTGGCAACCAGGCATGAAATTAGAAAAAATCATAATGAAGAACTTTCCTCTGTGGATGAATATTCACAACATTCCTTTAGAATATTAGACCACCAAGGGTTTGAGTATGCTAGGTAGTTACTTCAGGAAACCAATATGTTGGATGAAAACACTGCGTTGAGGAAAAGAGTAGGATTTGCTCGGTTATATGTGAGTATGGATATTTCTAAAGAAATGAAAGACAAGATCCCTATCCTAAGGTTGGAAAATAAATATTCCCCTAATGAGGATAAAGTTATGGTAACTTACAAATAGAAATTGTCACTTAAGGCTCAAGGCAAAGAATGGAAACCTATGGGAAAAGTCTTTAATAGAGGTGTCTAGGAGGAGGTGATGGGTATGGAAAAGAATTTTTCAAGAGACAACAACGAATATGAGGAGGCAGAACAAGTATCTGAAAAACCATGAACTAGTTTAGGTTGAAAAAATTTCTCCTATAAATAGGGAGAGCATCTAGGAGGAGAAGAGCCTAAATTTAGACCAGCAGGAAGGAACATTTCAGAATCCACCCAGTGACCTAAATAATACACTAATGAATAAGGGGGAGAACATTCTGGAAACTAGTGGAGTTAGTCCAAGTGGTGGAGCTCTAGATCCTATATAGTATGAAAAAAGTCTACAAAAGGCTGATTTGCAAAATGGAATTTCTCAAAAGGAGCAATTTAAACAAGTTATCTATAGGAAAAGTAATAAGAGCAGTACGAAAGGCTTCAAAGGGAAAAGTAATATCTTATGACTCTGATTATGTGGAATGTCTGTGGAATAAATAACCCTTCCAAGCTAAATGCATTAAGAGATTTAGTTTTAAAGGAAAAGGCTCTGATTTTTTGTCTTTTGGAAACCAAAATTAGAGAAGTTAATTTGAATAAACTATGCTGTTAGAGTAGCAAATGGCAGTTTCTTACAAACCACCAAAGTCATGCCTATGGAAGGATTATTATTGCTTATGATAAGGAACTTTTGGAGGTGAAAGCTCTGGAATCCAGTCAATAGTTTATTTATACTGAGATTTACTTCAAAATGGGAAATTAGTATGTTTTAGCCACATTTGTCTATAGTTTTAATACTGTGTTTCAAAGAACTGAACTATAGAATTCTCTATGAAGAATTGAGGCTTTGATTAATACTCTATAGTTAGTTAGTGGTGACTTTAACACCACTTTATTTAGATCAGAAGCGGAAGGAAATTGTAACTTACTCAACTATTCTTCTGATAATTTCGATTATATGCAGGATGTGGAACTTATGGATCTAAAATTTGAAGGTTATAGATTCACTTGGTCAAACAAACAGAGCACTATTTGGTACATTAAGAAAAAATTGGATAGGGAAATGGTTAATACGGATTTGGTACATTAAGAAAAAATTGGATAGGGCAATGGTTAATACGGAATGACTCAATACTTTCTCAGGAAGCTCAGCAGGATTTCTAGACTGTAGAATTTCTGACCATACTCCTATGAGGATTGAAAATTTGTTTACTACTACCAGAACCCATCATCCTTTCAGATTCAACAACTTTCTAGTAAATATGGAGGGTTTTAAGAAGCAATAAGGAAGGGGTTAGAGGATGAGTTTTATGGGACTAAATAGGATATATGCCTCCAAAAGCTCATGTTGAAGAGCCTTAACTCAAAGAGTGGTCAGAATATCTCTAAGGAGATAAAAACAACTAGAAATAAACTTTCAGTCATATAAAATCTTTGGCAGATAATCCCACAGATGGATCACTAACTACAGCTGAAAAGGAAGCCCTTAAGAACTACTTGCAATTTGTGGACGATCAATGTTCTTTATTGAAGCAGAGAGCCAAAATTAATTGGATAAAGGAAGGGGAAAGATGTACTAAGTTGTTTTTCAATTCAGTATTAGCTAGAAAGAATGTAAATAGAATCACTTCCATTAAATTTGAAGCTGGAGAGGTTGTGTGTGGACAAGATGGAATTGCAAAGGAAGCAATGAATTTTTACAAAAATCTCTTAGGTTCAGATGTTTCCCCACCAGGATTTGGAGTTGATCTTAGGCAGTTTGTTTCAGCAAGAATTCCTGACCATGAGGCTTCTTTATTAATTAGACCAGTTTTGGATAAGGAAGTGAAGAGGGTTGTTTTTGATATGAATGGCTTTAAGGCACCTGGACCTGATGGGTTGAATGGGGTCTTCTATCAAAAAACCTAAAATAATGTGGGGGGCTTAGTTAAGGAGGTTGTGCATGAGTTTTTTCCTAAAAGGAGTACTGCTTAAGGAGATTAACAAGAAATTTATCTATTTGACCCCTAAAAACTCCTGCTTGACCTCCTGGAGTGAATTTATACCTATTTCTTATACCAATTTTCTCTACAAGATCATTGCCAAGATTTTGGAAAACAAACTGAAGGAGGTTCTTCATTTACTCATTAGTGAGAACCAAGGAGCTTTTAAGAGCAGCAAGGATATTGGGGATAATATTCTTCTAGTGCAGGAGATTTTGAAAGGGTATAATTGCAGAAAAAACCCTCTAAACCATAATATTAAAAAGGACTTATAGAAAGCTTTTGATAGTGTGAACTGGAGTTTTCTGCTACAAACCATAAATTTCTCCCATAGTTTCATAATGTGGTTTCAAGAATGCATTACTATTGCTTCCTACGCATTATTAATAAATGGGAGCCTTACGGAGATGTTTAAAGGCAAAAAATGGCTTAGGCAAGGGGATCCTTTGTCCTCTTATCTATTCCTAATTTGCATGGAGGTCCTTACTCAAATGCTGAAGCATAAAACTTCAAAAGAATCCAGATTTAGATACCATTCCAAATGTAAGAAACTTTCTCTAACAATCTTATGTTTTGCAGATGATATTATTCTTCTAAGCAAGGCTAATATTCACTTAGTCTCTCTACTAACGAGTACTCTCAATTCATTTAAGGAGGTGTCGGGTCTGAGTATTAATCTCCATAAAAGTTATTTCATTCTCTTAAAAAGTGTTTCTCCCTTTCTAATGCCTTGTCACTAGCACAGGAATGGAAATCAAGGATCCTCCACTTCTATATTTAGGAATTCCTATTTCATACAGGAGACTAAGGTTTTGTGAATGTATCCCTTTAATAGAAAAAATCTGGAAAAGATTGGGATCATGGACTAATAGAGTCCTATCCTATGGAGGGAAATGTTAGCTTCTGAAGTCGGTTACTATGTTAATGCGAACCTACTGGTGTTCCTACCTATATCTCTCCAAGGGCTTATTAAACATATTTGAAAAGCTGATGAAGCAGTTCCTATGGGAGAAAAGAAATGGTGAGAAAGGAATAGCAAAAGTTACCTGGAGGACTATTTGTCAACCGAGAGAAGAAGGACGATTAGGTTTGGAGTTAATTAGCAAGAAAAATAGTTACTTATAACCAAGTGGATTTGGAGAATCCTAGGTTAAAAATAATCAATGTGGATCAAATATTCTTATCTGTATATTGAAAGGCGAGAGTCTTTGGGCTTTAAGAATCAAAGACAATTATACTTAGTTCTTTAACCAAATTCTAAGATTAAGGGAAGAAGTTCAATAGAATGTTACTTGTCAAATAGGGATAAGGGAAAGAATTTCCTTAAGGTATGACATCTGGACAGGGCAAGGAGCTTTAATTCTTAATCAGTTGGCAGGAACTCTAATGGAGAGGTTCCTTAAAAAAACAAAGCTCCACGAAATAGTTAGAAATGGAATTTGGTTGATAACATAAGAGGAGATTATACCATTGTCTATTCCATATTTTAGAAGCCTCGGAGAGAGAGATATTTACCTATGGAATGGGATTCCAGCTTTGGACCTAACTATAAGGGAAGCTAAAAAGACGAGGGATGAGACTGCTAATAGAGTAGTATGGAATCCCCTGATTTGGAACAAGGTTCTTAGATCTAATGCTAGTTTTCTTCTCTAGCTAGCTATGTTGAATAGACTAAGCACTTTGGATAGGCTGAAGTTCCTATCCTCCTCTAAGATATGTATTCTATGTAATCTAGAGGATGAAATTAGAGTTCATCTCTTTTTAAAGTGTGTTTTCTGTATATATATATACCACTGTAGGAAAATCCCAGTGCATGCATCATATACACACAGTGTGAAAAAACAAAAATTTTGTTTCGGGACTTTCCCGAAGTCCAGGATCTATATGACTATATAAGGAAATACCAGTAAACCTAGGTGCTCACATACATGTTCATAACACATATATATAGGAATTCATGACATTTACACAAATCAGTCATTCATATAATAACCATGTACCTTGTGAGTAGTCTCCTTTGTTCTTTGATCTTCTACTCGTCGGGTTGTCGCAAACCACAACGACCAAAATAGATCGTCTCCAACAATATCCACGCAAAGTTCGGAGAAACTAACCGAATCAAACTCTTTGATTCGAAGATGGCTAAAACAAAGACAAGAGTGCTAGCTCTTTCTTTATTCTATAAAAAGCATATAAGTTAAAGCCAAATAGAGAGCAAAACATGAAAGCCAAATGAGGAGGAAGAGATGAGAAAGATGAAGAGAGCTCGATAGATTATCAAAATCGTGAAAGATGAAGATTGCTTATACATTTTCATGACTTACTTATTCTTTCATGCTTTTTCATTTTGTCTTTTATAGATTTTGTCTCATATAATTAAAGACATTAAATGCTTAAGTTGACAAAGAAACCTCCTCCTTTCCACGATGCACCATATACAACAACAACAACAATAATAATAATAATAATAATAATAATAATAATAATAATAATAATAATAATAATAATAATAAT
>JAOSBN010000006.1:2050762-2076403 GCA_027563595.1 Erythroxylum suave | reverse complement strand
AATATAATTATTAATTAAAATATTATAATTAATTAAGTAATTACAATATAATTACTTAAATTATTATTATTATTATTTAATTGCATTACATTATATTTAATTAAAATATAATTATGCATTAATTTTAAATATTATAATTAACTATAATATAATTAATTAAATTATTATTATTACTTACTAGGTTTGAGAGATGTGTTTTGTTTTAGATTTTAAGGGGAGGGTATTTTTGACATTTCATCAAAATCTTTGGTTTTTGTCTCTGTCTCCTCATTTATGTGCTACAGTCATGAAGATCACAAGAATTTAATATCCCTATCTCCGAAATTAGGACAAAATTAAGTAGAGATAGCAACCAAATAAATTAAGAGACAGAATTTTTATCTCCCTATTATCTGTCTCCACCGTTTGAGACATTAACTAAACACTATGTAAGAGTACAGGAATCACTCAATTCGGTGATGTGTTTGTCTTTGTAGGACCACTAGCTGGTGGTCACTGCGGCAATAATTTTCTAGATAGAAAAGCTACTGGTCACTGCACAAATAATTTTCTAGATAGAACTTGCTTGGATAATATCAACAGGTTGTTTCACTATGTAAGAGTACAGGAATCACTCAATTCGGTGATGTGTTTGTCTTTGTAGGACCACTAGCTGGTGGTCACTGCGGCAATAATTTTCTAGATAGAAAAGCTACTGGTCACTGCACAAATAATTTTCTAGATAGAACTTGCTTGGATAATATCAACAGGTTGTTTCTTGTATATTGTAGTATAACGGACAATTATTTTTGGGTCACGTAAAATTATATTTAAATAAAGAGATAAGATAAATAGTAAAAAAAAAGCAAATAATAGGTTAAGAAGTTATTTATAATTTTCTAGTTTACCTTATGAGATAGCATCTTTAATTAATTATTAGTAAAAGTTATATGCTTACGTCGTCTTAGATACAGTGAAAAGTTAATGATAATATGGGTTTTTTGTTGCGGTCATCATTAGGAACGCTGGCGGTTCGTTGTCAATTCTAGTTCAATTTTGAAAAATCCTAAGGGTGTAATAATTTTGCAAATTTTCTGATTTTATTGTGGTCATCTCTAGCATAAATAAAAAATGTTAGAAATATAGTAACGTAGTTTGACACTCTTTATCTATATCTACGAGGCCCTCACTCAACTTAACTACTTTTACCAAAATACAATAGATTTATCCAAGGCTTTATTGAGCTTACACCACTCAATCCTTGACACTATTTTTTAACCTTACTTCTCGTGAAAGATTTTCTCACCCAATAACATGACCAATTCGTATTAACCTCGTCAACGTATTTTTCTAACTACTTTCACTCAAACAATAATCAATAAAAGTAATTCAAGTATTTAATTAACTAAGAACTGAACAACAATATATTTGAGATAAAAGAAAGACTCCCTTATAATTTTATCTTCTCAAAATAATCCAACTGAATCTCTTCACCGTAGCTAACTCTTTCTACATCAAAAGCATGTCTCAGCATTTCTTCAATTAATAACTAATGCCTACTTCACCGTAGCTAATATTACTGCTTCATAAACTCACACCCACGGCCACGGTCAATGCTACACTAAGGATTCGCTTCAATTTCCTCAATTAGAAAAACGTGTGCAACACTAACACCTTTTCATCAACTCACTACGTCGTAGCTAATTTCACTGTAGCCTCTATCACCAATCACACGTTATTCAGCAATCTTCCAAGACATATGCACGACTGCACCAAAGACACATACTTATAAACTCTTTTCACCTTTGATGATGAGACTCGTCCACTTTGGACAACAGAAGAAAGATGGTGTGCCAAAACTCCTGGTCACTGTTTATACGCTAGCTAAGGCCTACTACTCCACATCAAAAAAAATTCACTCCTCAGCTATAAGCAAGAACACCCACACGACGTTTGAATCCCAATACCATCAAAAAAAATCTGAGCATCTTGTATTTTTCCGATAACACACCATCTACCGTCCTAATTCCACGCCTACATGAATTTGCTTCAGCTCTAGATAGAGACGTGCAGATGCACTCAAGCAAGGAGAATTCTATTTCAGCCACCTAACAAAACAACGTCCAAGTCCCTTTATTTTCTTCTATCCATGAAACCCACAACTCCACACAAAACACAATTTAATTACCAACATGATAATAGACTTCTTTATCACAATTACGAGATTATTCATATAGCTTTTGAATCCAAAGTCATTATCTAATTAATATCTTATACGTCCAATTAATAAATAATGTCAAAACTAATTATTTAGATATATAACATATATCTTAACAAATTTCTTCAAATCTTTTGTCAAGACATTATCTAACTCCTGAAGAAGAAACAAGAATATCTTTTGAAAGTATAAAAAACAAAAGCATATGAGTTCAGATTAGTTTGGGTGGAAGAAAAAAATAAAATAATCAAAGTACGGGAAAAAAATAATATATACAATAAATAATCTACAATTATGTAATTTGTACATAGGAACTGATAAGAAATAAAACTGACCACAAAGGTGAATTGATGTATGTTAAAATATAGTTATATAAAATGCCCATAAGAAAACATTACGAAGTAGTTTAAAGGGTGAGATGTAAAATGTTAGTAATAATGAATCTTTATTGAAAGGTATATACTTAGCTATTGGGAAGTGTGTTTAGAATTCATGATTATGATTTTTGGTGCAATCATTTTCAAAAAAATTGAAAGTTAGTGGCAATTTTGGTTCATGACAATAAATATGAAAAAATATTTGAATAAATGATGATAAGTACTTGAAATAGTTGAGTCTCATTTTAGCATTGTCATTATCTTCTTTTTTGCTTGAAGTTGAGCCTCTCTCTAATTTAGCATCATCGGTCTGACATTAATAGATAATTGTGAAGCGTTGCCTTCCATCTGATGGTTGCATATTAATGCGTTTGATATGAATGAGAAAGGTTTTTATTTTCAGTTCAGCATGAATCTTATCAAGAGAAAGTTCAATACTCTTTTTACCGAAGAGAAACCGACAGATCATTAGTCAAATAATAAAGATTTCAAGCTCCACACAACTCCAAAGATGAGACCCATAAGGGAGAACGTGAAAAAGGATATGCAGCCACCATGACCATTCCAGAATTCATGCTTTTAATGGCCATACTATGGGAGATAACAGTTGATGGCTAATCCAATAAACAACATAAAAAGGGGAGCAATTTTAACCTACAAAATGACACAAGGCTCCAATTTTTATCTAAATTTCTTACAACTATAGAAGTAATGGGGTTTATTTCCAACATTTTGTGAAAACAAGTCCGCTCCTCATCAACTAGTTTCTTGGCATGTTCCGAGGCTGAAAGGGGTATAAATGCTCAACATAGAACAGTGAATACTGACTTCAACTTAAGTATATATACTAAAGCAGAAATCAATACAGAGAATAAAAGCTATTGGGATTTATGTGTTCGTATTTGATCCAGTATGAAGCTAGGGAAGAGATAAATATGAATAAAAATTATTTAAAAAGTCAATTAATTTTATATAAATAAAAATTAGTTTATATTGTGGATAAAATTGAATTTTTTAAATTTTGGTTTAATAACTTCATTTATTTAAGCCAATATAAAAATATTTTTAGGCATGCTAAATATTTAAAAATTTTAAACATTAAAATAAAATTTCAATTAAATTATTTCATATATTTTAATATATAAATTTACCTCGATATTTTAGTTTGCTAACCGGTACAGTGGATTGATACAGTTTGAAAACTTTTAATATAAACTAAGACAGTAAAAACTAATTTTAAACCGTTTATAAAAATGAAACGTGCAAAATTGCATATATTTGAGTTTTTGGTAAATTTTTTATTTTTATCTCAAAACCAAAAAACAAAGAATAAAGCTACAATCTTTAATATTAATTATATGTATTTCATTTTCTCAGAGAAAATAATTATATATATAAATATATTATACACACAATTGAGAGAGAGTCTTAAAAATTACGAAAAGAAGGTTGCAGTTAATTATGGCTTACCCTTGAGCCTCACAAAGCAAGCAGGGAGTTTTGTATACTTTATATGTTAATTTTGACTTTTTTAATATTACAGACAAGAGTAGGAGGAGAATCGAAATTTGATTAAATTAATGTAATATTATTTTAGTTTAATTTTATTCTCAAAATTGCATTATTGTATACCGCCAAACTTGAATTAAGCTCTTTATTTTTTTGGGTGAAAATTAAGCTCTTTATTTACATTTTAACATTGCTAGAAATTTGTGATCACGAGTCAAAGACTCGTTTCGAACTCTTCTATTCTTAAAACAAAAGTACGGACAAGGACTTCACGAATTCAAAAGTCAACCGTAATGTACCCATTGTATAAAGTTTCCCACTTTTCGAATTGAAAACGGGAAAGGAAGAAAAAGTGATCCAATTATCACATTATAATTAATTATGGTATTGATGAAAGACAATGCATATAATTCTAACAAAATAATACTATCTTTTGTTTATAGTAAACTGGGATGAGGCCAACTGTACGGCACAAGTTTTAGGAAAATTATATCATCCGTTTTTTTGTGTTGCAAGTTTTGACTTTGGCCTTTTAAAACAAAGTCATCTTGAAGCACTTAATAGGCTACAAAATGTAAAGGAAAGTAAAGGGTGTGCTAACGTAGCGTATGATTATTGTCTCTGTCAGTGGAGACAGATAATAAAATACAAAAATCTTGTATTCAGCGGTGTTTGATTATTGACACTGCCTATTTTTATTCTGACTCCGGATGACAGAAATATAAATTTTTTCTTCCTTTTAATACTGAGGGACAATATTTCTTGTACTTATTACAGAACAAAACACATTAAAATTAGACAAAAATACCCCCACCATGACACCACATTATTGGTTTATAGTTTAACTAATTAGATGATAACTTTTTGACAGATTAATGTACATTATTAATAAAATGTAGCGCTAATTTATTTTAATTGATATGGAATATAACTAATTCTAAAATTTACATTTTAAAATATAAATACTCATGAATTTAAATTTTATTCTAAATGTTATTTTATAAACATGAAATTTTGAAAATATTGTACGTAATAAATCTACTCGAAACTACAATTTATTCGAAATTGAAATTTAATTTCAAAATTTTACATTTTAGAATATTGATTTAGTATTAGTATTTATCATAATAAACAAAAATTAAGTAGTATTAGTTTATTATTGTTAAGTTCCCATAACAAAATTTAGGACTGTTAAAAGTTCTCATTTTTGAATTTCTTATTTATAGATACAATTAGAAAACATTAATACAAATCATTCGTTTTAAAATAATCAATGAATTATATATTCTCAATCATATTATACTGCAGAGGCATTTTGGTCATTGATACTGTTTTCTATGTTCTGTCAACTGTAACCAAACACATTTTTGTTCTCGAGACGCACATAGTTTTATCTGTTTTGTCTACCACAACTAAATACTTCATTGTCTCTAATTTTTGTTTTGTTATGTCTCCAAATTTTGTTTTGTTCTGTCTCAGCATATAGATTACAATAACCATATGCATTGTCCGGTTTGGAAATGTGTGTGGGGCAATTTTGGTGCTGCTATCTTTATGCAAACACTTAATAAGGTGGGATGAGATCATGATTCGTTTGATGTTAAATATGTTATCCATCCCACCTTAAAAATGTTTTTTTTCCTCCTCAATAAAAACTAGGGTTAATTGGTGTTCGAGCTACTTAAATCATTCGCACTAAATTCAATTCAAAATTTGAAAATAGTTCAAAACATATGACCTAATTGTTTCTCTTTTTTATTTTTAATTTTCTATTTTTAAATTTATTAAAAAGTTCATTTATTTTTTTATTTTAGTTTTAGTTTTAGTTTTAGTTTTAGTTCTTCTAGTTTTTAAAAATTATAAAAATATACAAATTGGTTTTTATTTTTTCATAATCTGATTTACTACAAGCTAAATATATGATATATATTATTTAACATTTTAATTTTTAATAAGAATTATGAATAATTTAATGCAACATAATAATTTTATTTAATTTTCATAATTAAATTAAATTAAATAATTATTAATAAATATAATTAAATTCTTCAAAATATATAAATTTCAAATAAATTTTTATTTAATAATTAAGATATATTTAAAAATAATTGTAAATAAAAATAAAAATAAAAATTATTCAGTTTAATAAAATAAAATAAGTTTACTAATAATTTGTTATTAACTATTACATAACAGATTAAAATAAACTTATTCAATTAAAATAATTATCTTTAAGATTTATCTAATATGTACTAATTATCAGGGATAAAAATATAACTATATTAACATTAATAACTAAACAAATTTTTTGTTTTTACTCGAAAGAAAACAGAAAATGAAAATCTAAAAAACTGAATATCATGACAGAAAAATTGAAATAGAACCAAACAAGCCCTTAAAAAGTCTAAAAAATCCTAAAGCTAAGGAATTTTAAGTCGAGCTAAAACTTTGAAAGAAATCTACATTTAACAAAAAATTTTAATTTAATAACTAACATTTTAAAATTCATACAACTCAAATAAAACGTATTTTTGTTTATTTATGTAACTAATAGATAAATACTCATGTAACTTTTAGTAGAAATGCTTTATCAACAAGAACAATTTTTTAACTTGCTTTATACGAGTGTTAAAAGATTTTATCAATAAATTAAAATTTTTAAAAAGTTTGAAACTAAATTTAAAAAATTCTAGAAATTTAGGCACAAATTAATTTATTATATCTATATATAATAACAATTGTGGCAATGGGAATATTTTAACATTGAATTATAAAAAATAAATAATACCATAAGCATATTTTTCTCTTTAATTATGCACTTGATTTGTTTGTTGCATTCGAACCTAAAAATACATTAGGCTCGTTGCATTAAAATTACGTTACTAAAAATAATTTGGTTATGATATAAATTTTAAAAGTACATTTTTACAATTTACATGTTAAAAAAAATTAACTTTATAATATAGAAGAGTTAATTAAACATTTTACAAAATTAAGTATCGCATTTTATTTAAATGAATTTGTCCAAAAAAAACTTATTTATAGTAATGTAACCCAAACGCATTCTTAATTCGTGTAATTAACCAAGAGTTAGTACATATCCAAAAACATTTAATTATTAGTTAAATTCATGAATCCCATCTTCTAAAGTTTTCACAAAAATTAAAATATCCTTAAAATATTCAATCGACCTTAACGTTAATAATTATTTACATATAACAATATCATAAATAAACAATACCCAATAGGAATTTGCGCCTATGCGCAGAATTTAAAGAAGTCTTATATTACGCAGCCTTACTCCTAACTAGTAGAGAGGTTATGTACAAAACATATAACAATATTATAATTAGTGTAATTAAACTAAGAATAAGAGTTTATTAATACATTAATTTTTTTAAAATTATAATTAAAATTCATATAAATAAAAGTCCATTCATAAAAATATGGAGAAATAATTTTTATATCTAGTTTTTGTTATTTATACATACATAGTAATCCTATTTCGGAATCAAATCTCGTATTTTTGTTATGATGTTCCTATCATGTTTCATTAAATCTCACACATATTTATGTAGATATGGATTAAATTTAATAAATAAAGGTTGAAAAACGTAACTGAAACATAATATTAGATGTATCCTATTTCAACTATGTGCCTAATTGTTTGTCTAAAATAGAACCTGAAAGCCTTCTTTTTTTCCTATTCCAAGCCGCTTAAAGTTAAAGTTGTTAGATTATTTAATGGTCCATGTCACTTATGGGTTTGAGTACAATGAAAAGAGCCTAAGATAATAGTTACTGGGTATTAAAGAGTTGGTCTCAAATGGGTCAAAGACCCTTTCCCTCTCTCCTTTCATATAAACGGACATGTTGGTTCATGATGTTTTATGTTGTAGCAAAACTATTAAAGAGAAGTTTTTTGAAACATTGTGGAAACAAATTACAGAAGAAAACAGGAAGAAAGGGAATAAATTTTTTGTCAAGAACTTCAAATATCATGGATTCAAGTTTGCTTTACAGTGTTATTAATCGATCCATAAATGTCTTTCAATTGGTATCAGAGCAAGCTGTTGCATTATTTGTTGTCTGCCATCATCTACTTTTCATTTTGTTTCTGGAATGGTTGCTTTTTGTATTTATAATAGCATTGCTTTCTTCATATATGACATCTTGAACTGCCATGAATGGAACTGCCATAAAAAAGAACACAGAAATAAAATGAACCATAAACTTCTGATTTTATTCTTGTATTCCTGTACATTTTCTTGACGAATTTTGGTGTTGATCTGTATATAATGGGACAAGTTATTTTCAGATGTTGATAGAATCAATTTTCTAAGGACTTGAATCTCATTCTCAATGCTTGACCGAAGTGAAATATAGATGGATCATTTAGAGTGAGAAACCCACATGGGTTTAGAGTGAGGAATATTTAGATTTTGTTGTTTTGACCACCAAATAAGCAAAATGGTGGATGTCACTATTGCTGGCTCAAGTCAAGAAAGAATTCTGGAAAGGATTTGCAAGAAGAATCCATAAAAGACGAAATGAAAAAAAGGGGAGACCAGTGTCACCTGAGGAAGATGAGGCGCATGGGTTAGACTTTATTGCTTGATCAAAAGTTTTGGTTTTATGTTTGCTTTACTTGTTTACTGCACATTCTGGAAAACATCAAAGTAAAAGAAAAGTCTAAGTTCGTTGTAAAAGAAAAGTCTAAGTTTGTGGACCCACCGTAAGAAAGACCTTAGCTTTATAATTGTAAAGAATGAATTATTTGGATTGAAAGTTTTGGAAAGTGATTTCATATACGTAGGTCTTCCAAGAGGTTTTACTTGTACTTACTAATTAAATGTTTGCTCTATAGAAAGTTTGTTAGTTACCAAAGTGGCTTAGCTTGAAAATATTAAACATTTAATCGTGAAAGTTTTTATTGTTCATGTTGATATGATGCTATTAAAATGACATAAAGGTTGACTTGAATAATTGAGATTATTAATTATAACACCAGGAGGTCGCCTAAAGGTGGACCATTGCTTATAATTAATAATATTAAAGGAACTTTATCAACATATTTGGTTAATATGATTGTATATCGAAAGATAACATACATGTTGACTAGAATATGATTGATTGTCCATTATAATGAACTATATTTGCATCATGATATGTTACAGCTATGTATTTAAATTTTACCTAAAGGAGAATTTAAATGCATAATCAAAGTTTGTTATTAGTTTGAATCCATTTAGGTCTACTCAAAGCATTAATGCGTGGAGTATATGTTGTATTTGCAACATCTACTAATTTGTTCACTTTAGGAAATGGTTTGATCAAGTTCAATTGTTTGAATTATGCAGATTGTTCCGAACGAAGCCAGTTCTAACTGAGTGTAATGGATTTAGAATTGGCCATAGTTTTAGACGCAAGGCCCACAACTATAACTGAGACTTGTACTGAAGCTGACAAGTTTTATTATGGGGCTTGGGAACGGTTTAACAAGCGAAGCTTGAATTTGATGCGAATGACCATCATAGCAAATGTGAAGCCAACAATGCCTAAGACGAAATATGCAAAGGAGTTCATGTTGAAGCTTAAGGAATACTTCTAATCTAATATAACTGACAAGTCCATAGTAGGGACTTTAATGAGTGAGCTAATAACCGAGAAGTTTGACTGGTCACAACCCATTCACGATTATGTAACTCATATGTTAAACTTAGCTGGAAAGCTGAAATCCATGGGTATGGATGTAAGTGAGTCCTTCCTTGTACAATTCATTATTAGCTCACTTCCTTTTGAGTTCGCCAGTAAGTTATAATATCATTAAGGAAAAACAGAACCTTCTAAAGATTTAAGGCCATATTGGTTCAGGGGGAAAGGAGATTGAAGAAAATGAAGGAGCACTCCGTTCATCTCACATTTCGTCAAGGAGCTAATAGCAATAAGAACAAACTAAGAAAGAAAGGCAAAGATAAGGACAAAGTTCTCAGCAAAGTTAATAAGGGCCAAATCTATCAAGACAAAAGGTGCCACTTCTGTAAGAAGCTTGGTCACTTTACTAAAAAAAAGACTTGGTTTGAAAAGAAAGGTATATACTATGTCTCAGTATTTTTTTTTGATCAAATCTTATTAAAGTGCCTAATAATGCTTGGCGGTTAGATTTTGGTGCAACTACTTCATGCGTGCACGGAGGTGAGTCCTATGAAAGGTTGTTCGAAAATCTTTAGAAGTTAATGATGGTGGCGTCGGGTTGATGGGTTTGTGGATGTTGGAAGTTTTGGTAAGAAAGGACAATGAAGAACAAGATTCGAAATTCAACAAAAATAAAGGGATACGGAAGGTTCAATCCCTACTAGACCTTATGAATATGTGATTTGAGCAACCTAGATGATCGAAACTAAAAACCAAGAAGGTTGAATCAAATAAACACACCACAATTTGAGAAAAACTGATAAGTGAATTATTGATTCATGTTGAAACAAGAATATGAGAAAGAAACCTCAGGATGGCCGTCGGTACAATTAAGATGAAAAAAATAGTTGATTGTCTTACAAAAAAACCCTAATGAAACTATTTATACCTGGGCTTAATAATAAGTACTCGGGCTTTAAGTCTTAACATAAAATAATTAAAAAAGGTTTAATGTATGGGCTTAAGTCTTAACGTAAAATAATTACAAATGGTTGGTGTATTAATTCAAGTCTTTAAGTCCTAAGGGTATCTGGCTTAAGGATTTGAGTTAGATGAATCAATTTGGGCTGGGATCGATAAAACTTTCCTCCAATTGGTTTGGATTGTTCCATCCTCTCCAAAAGATAGCCCATATGAGTATGGAGAGCCTCCTTAAATCTCTTGGCCCTAGCTTTGATCATGGGCCCAACTGGCATAGTTAGCTCTCCTCCCTTGCCTCTGTCATTCACGCCAACTCCATGGCGATCCGTGCTCTTGCTCACATCAATCCCTTACTCCTCAAAAAGATTTGTCCTCGAATCTAAATCCGTATCAAATGGAGATAAGTCAGCAATATTGAAGGTAGTAGACACGTCATACTTACCTGGTAAGTTGATCTTGTAAGCGTTGTCATTGATTTTCTCCATGACTTCGAAAGGACCATCACCCTCGTGGTTCCAACTTGGATTTTCTATGAGTAGGAAAACACTCCTTCCTAAGGTGCACCCAAACCTTATCTCTTGGTTCGAAGTCACCAACTTCTGACCTTTATTGGCTTGACGGGCATAGACCTTGTTTGTTTCCTTAATATGTTGTCATGCCTTCTGATTAATCTTCTTTGCTATTTCGGCCTTCCTCTTCCCATCTGTACTAGACAACTCATGCAGAGGTAAAGGAACCAAATCTAAGACAATCAAAGGATTAAACCAATAAACAATCTCAAAAGGTGAGAACCCTGTTGTAGAATGTACACATCTATTATATGTAAACTCAATGAATGGCATGCAATCACCCCAAGTTTTCAAATTTCTCCCTACAACAATACACACCAAAAACGACTAAATAGTAGAATATAATAGTTTAGTTCCTAACTTTTCCTACAATACACACCAAAAACGACTAAAAAATTTAGCATCTCTATCTGAAACAATAGACCTAAGAATACCATACAATCGGACATCTTTAAAGAACAAATCAACAACATGCATGACATCATCGGTCTTATGGCATGCAATAAAATGTGCCATTTTACTAAATATGTCCACAATAATAAAAATGCTATCAAACCCTCTCTTTGTCTTAGGTAAACCCAAAACAAAGTCCATAGATATATCCATCCAAGGGTCAGTAGGTATAGGCAAAGGGGTATATAATCCATGAGGTTTAGAAGTGGATTTTGTTTGTCTATAGGTAATGCATCGGTTACACACACGCTTCACATCCTTACGCATACCTGGCCAATGGAAATGTTCATGCAAAGTGTCTAATGTTTTGGCAACCCCAAAATGTCCCATTAACCCACCACTATGGGCCTCATGCATAAACAACTTACGCGAAGAACAATTAGATTCACACAATTGATTTCCATGATATAAATAACCATCATACCTGAAGTACTTGCGAAATGCATCATGTTCACATGTGGCATACATACTAGCAAAATCAACATCAGTGGCATTCAATTCTTTAATTTACTTAAATCCCAACAACTCAAAACTAAGAGTAGAGATTAAGGAATACCTTGTAGATAAAATGTTGGCCACTACATTTCCCTTCCTTTGCTTGTAGTGCAGCATGTATGGAAAAGTCTCCAAAAACTCCATTCAAGTCGTATGCCTCTTAGTCAACTTACCTTGGCTCTTTAACTGCTTAAACGATTCATGATCCACGACAAACTCCTTTAGTTGAAGGTAGTGCTGCCACACCTCCAATGCTCTCACCACGATATAGAGTTCCTTGTCATAGGTCGGATAGTTGAGTTGGGCGCCACTTAACTTTTCACTGACGTGTGCAACTGGTTTTCCTTCCTATAACAACACATCACCTATACCAATCCTAAAAGCATCACATTCAACTTCAAACATTTTATCAAAATTGGGCAAACAAAGAATAAGAGTAGAACACAATTTTTCTTTTAAAAAATTAAATGCACGCTCTTGCTCCTCCCTCCATGTAAACCTCTCTCTTTCTTGAGTACCTCAGTCAAAGGTGCAACAATGGTAGAGAAATCCTTCACAAATCTCCTATAGAAACTAGCAAGTCTATGAAAACTCCTCACCTCAGTAACACTCTTAGGCGTCGGCCATTCTTGAGTAGCCTTCACCTTCTCACTATCCACTTCAACTCCCTTCGAACTAACCACAAATCCTAAGAAATTCATCTTATCAATGCAAAACGTACACTTCATAAGATTTGCATATAACTTCTCCTTTCTCAACACATCAAGAGCATGCCTTATATGCATGATATGCTCATCCAATGTAGTGCTATACAAAAGAATATCTTCAAAGTAAATAACTATAAATCTGCTTAGAAATTCACGTAAAACATGATTCATTAACCTCATCAAGGTGCTAGTGCGTTAGTTAAGCCAAAAGGCATCACTAACCACTAATACAACCCATACTTAGTTTTAAAAGCAGTTTTCCATTCATCCCCAGGTTACATTCGAACTTGATGATAACCACTTTTTCAGATCAATTTTTGTAAACATGCATGCACCATGCAATTGATCCAATATGTTGACTAACCTAGGAATGAGATGTCTATACTTTACAATGATTTTGTTCACAACTCTGTAATCCACGCACATCCTCTACGTTCCATCCTTTTTTGGCACCAAAAAGACAGGAATAGCACACGAACTCATGCTTTCCCTCACATGACCCTTCTTTAATAGCTCATCCACTTGCCTTTGAAGCTCCTTTGTCTCCTTAGGATTGCTCCTATAGGTTGGTCAGTTTGGTATTTGAGCTCTGGGCACGAAGTCAATTTGATGCTCAATACCCTTTAAGGGTGGTAACCCTTTAGATATTTCCTCAAGGAAGACATCTCCATATTCTTACAAAAGAGACTTAAAAACACTTGGCAAATCTTGATTAGGTTTAGTTTCTGCCATAAAATACTCCTTATATCTAACTACCATAAGTGCTCTTTTCTCTTCACATGGTCTCCTCAAATCTTTTCCCTTAGTAAACAAGTTCACCTTCTTATTTTTTTCTCTCAGTCTTCTTTTCTCTCTCTGTACTTTTCTCTCCTTCACATCCCACTTTCTTTTCCTTACTCGTGTAGTCACTCCCCATTAGGCCAGTCTCTTTTTTCTTTTGAGCCTCTTTTCCCTCTTCTTTTTTTTGAACCTCACTACCTGAACCCTCCTCACTTTTCATTGCTTTGAACTGGTCCAAGTAGATCTTATAGGGTGACAATGGTGCCAAGATGAAACTTCTATCCTTGAATTTAAAGGAGTACCTATTGGTGTACCCATCAAGCTCTACACGCCTATTAAATTGCCATGATCTCCCTAACGACAAATGACCTGCTTGCATAGGTACCACATCATAAAGTACCTCATCCTCATATCTACCCATTGAAAATGACACTAATACCTACTTTGTCACTTTCACCTCACCACTCTCATTAAACCATTATAACTTGTATGGCTCAGGATGCTTCCTACTTGTTAACCCTAATTTAGTCACCATAGTCATACTAGCTACATTTGCACAACCACCCCCATCTCTAATCAGATTACAAACTTTTCCTCCTACCAAATACCTCGAATGAAATAAGTTTTCTCTCTGATCTAAAGCCTCCTCCTTTACTTGAGCACTCAAAACCCTCCTCACAACAAGTGCTTAACCCTATGGCAGCCCTCTCCACACAATCATCATCACTATCATTTTCATCACATAGCAAGGGATCACATTCACTATCATCCTTATGCTCAACTACTCCATTCTCCCTTATGTATTTGACTTTCTTATTAAGGTATTGGGATGCAATATGACCCAAACCCAAACATTAAAAGAATTTAACACTAGAATGTTTACTAGAAGATGCCTGGGTATTAGGTGTACCTTTGGTTTCAGCCCTTACATTCGGCCTCTTTGAAGTCGACACCCTTGTCTTTCACTCTCTCCTCTCTTTTAGCCTATTTCGAGTTCCAATTACGGCTAGAACTTGTTCCATCCCTTGCTATCACTCTAGCCTTGAGTTGCCTCTCCACTTTCATGGCCATGTTCACCATGTCTTCAATCTCCACATAGTGTTGCAACGTCCCCACATTGGCTATCTCCTGGTTTAACCCACTCAAGAAACGTGCCATAGTAGCCTCTGGGTCCTCCTCAATATTAGCTCGGATCATGGTTATCTCCATCTCCTTGTGGTAGTGCTCCACTGACTTAGACCCTTATGTGAGTCCTTGGAAAGCTTTTGATGCATCTCCCAGTAATAATATAAAGGAACAAACTGCTTCCTCATTTATGCCTTCATTGTTGCCCCAAGTAGTGATGGGGTGCTCTCCATTCCTCCTTCGGGATGTCACCAACTGATGCCATCATATTAATGCATAGTCAATAAACTCAACAGTAGCAAGCTTTATATTTTTCTTCTCAGAGAAGTTATGGCTCTAAAAAATTAGGTCCATTTTTGACTCCCACTCTAAGTAAGTCTCAGCATCATTCTTACCCTTGGATGATGGAATTTGCATCTTGATTGATTTGAGATCTCCATCTCGGTTGTTGAGCAGTTCTCCCCTCCTAGCCCTCCTAGGCATATGCTCCCCATACTCCACCTCCTCCTCCTTATCAAATTCATCTTCCTCAACCTCATATCGCGGTGGTGGCGGTAGACAAAAAGGAGGTGCTTGCTGTCGAAACGCATTACATCTAGCTTGAGGTTCCTCACGTCCTCCACGTCTGAGCTCCGTAATCTACTGACCTTGCCTTTCCATGGTCTCCCTCATTTCGGTACAGGTTAGATGGAGCCTCTGGAACTACTAGTGAGCGCTCTCTAGGTGAGAGCATTCACCTCTCCAATTCGACTCTCATTATGTTCTCCTCCTTCCTGAGACATTGTATAGACTAATTTCTTCCTGCAAAACAAATGTTAGTAATAAATAGACTCACAACACTCCCTCACATATTCCACTCAAGTCAAAGTCACTCCCCTCGTGTTTCACAAGTTACAACTTTTTCCCTCAATTGCACTCACACATTCTTGCCTCTTACCAATCAATATCCTCTAAAATTCAAGTCACAAGTCAGAACCAAGTTTTCACTAATCAACAATCCCGAAGAAGTAGCATGTATGTTTAAACAAATTGTAAGAGCATTTTTTGGGATTTTTTCCCTTTCTTTTCTGGCTTTTTTTTAATCTAGGTCAAATATCAATAGGTGACGAACAAACCCTATTTTTTCTTTGAAGTAAATAGGAATTTACCTAACACCAATGCTTGAATACCAATTGACGTGTGTAAGGAGTTAAGTCAATGAAAGTTGTCCGAAAATCCTTAGAAGTTAATGATGGTGGTGTTGGATTGAAGGATTTGTAGATGTTGGAAGCTTTGATAAGAAAGGACAATGTAGAACAAGATTCAAAATTCAACAAAAATAAAGGGATACTCAAGGTTCAATCCATCCTAGACCTCACAAATACGTGATTCGAGCAATCTAGATGATCGGAACTAAAAACCAAGAAGGTTGAATCAAATAAACACGCCACAATTTGAGAAAAATTGATAAGTGAATTATTGATTCATGTTGAAACAAGAACAAGAGGAAGAAACCTCACGATGGCCATCGGCACAATCAAGACAGAAAAAAATAGTTGATCATCTTACATAAAAACCTTAATGAAACTATTTATACCTAGGCTTAATAATAAGTACTCGGGCTTTAAGTCTTAACGTAATATAATTAAAAAGGTCTAATGTATGGGCTTAAGCGAATAAGTTAGCCTATCTTAGTTGGCTCAAAGATTTGAGTTAGATGGATCAATTTGGGCCAGGATCCATAAAGCTCTCCTCCAATTGGTTTGGACTGTTCCATCGTCTCCAAAAGATAGCCCACATACACATGGAGAGCCTCTGTAAGTCTCTTGGCCCTAGCTTCGATCATCGGCCCAACTGGCATAACTAGGTCTCCTCTCTTACCTCAATCATTCACGCTAACTCTACAGCGATCGGTGCTCCTACTCACATCACTACTCATGTGTCACATGTTAAATAGGGATTCCTTTCATTCCAAACCATAAATGAAACTGAAAAGTTCTTATATATGGGGAACAGAATGAGGGCACAAATAGAGAAAATTGGGATATACAAATTGATCTTGGACACTGGTTGTTACCTAGATCTAGAAAAATGTCTTTATGTTCCTGGATGTGCTAGGAATTTAGTTTCTGTTGCAAAGTTGGATGGTGTAGAATTTCAATTTAAGATTGGAAATGATGTGTTTTTTTTGTATAAACATAAGTACTATTATAATTCTGGTACTTTAATTGATTGTTTATATCGTTTCAATCTTGATGATGATTTTGCTAAATCTCTGTTTCATGTTGACAATACTATAGGAAGAAAACATAGTGCACAAAGTGAATGCTCTGCTTTTTTGTGGCATAAAAAATTAGGTCATATATCTAAGGAAAGGGTATAGAGGTTAGTGAAAAATGAAATCTTACCTTAATTGGATTTTTTTGACTGGGATATATGTGTGGATTGCTTTAAAGGTAAGCAAACCAAACATATATCAAAGCATCCAGCCACAAGAAGTAACGGATTACTTGAATTAATACATACTGACATCCGTGGTCCTTTCAACGTTCCTTCTTGGGGCGGCGAAAAATATTTCATTAACTTTATTGATGAGTTCACATGATATGGTTATATTTGTTTGTGGCATGAAAAGTCTCAATCTGTGGATATCCTAGAGGTGTTCGTTAATGAGGTAGAAAGGCAGTTAGATAAAAAAGTAAAGATAGTGAGGTCTGATAGAGGTGGATACTATAGAAAATTTGATAAAAGTGGACAATGTCCACATTTGCAAAGTTTCTTGCAAGTCGAGGCCTATGTGCCTATGTGTGGTACACCATAACAAAATAATGTAGCTGAAAGGCGAAATCATATTCTTATAGATATGATTAGAAGTATGTTAAGTTATAATATTGTACCATTATCATTGTTAATGCATGTATTAAAGATTGTTGTGTATTTGCTTAATAGATTCCTAGTAAAGCAGTTCCTAAGACAACTTATGAACTGTGGACAGGAAGGAAACCTAGTTTACGACACCCTTACATTTGAGGTTGTCCGACAGAAGTAAATCTATATAATCCACATGAGAAGAAGCTTGATGCGAGAACTGTTAGTGGTTATTTCATCGACTATCCTAAAAAGTCAAAGGTGTACAGATTTTATTGTCCTAATCTTAGGACGAGAATAATTGTGTTTGGTAATGCTCGATTCATTGAAAATTGTCACATAAGTGGGAGTGGAGAACTGAGAAAAGTGGATATTCACGAGAGTCTAGCAGAAATCACTACATCAAATGTGATTCCATCGGCTGTTATTCCTCTTGTTGCATCACGGATATACAACATACCAAAACAACAAATTAATGTTCCAATTCCACAAATTGAACATATTAATGAAGAAACAACTAATGACGTTCAAGTTACAAATGAGCAAGTGATGCCGCAAGTAGCATTACAAAGGTCTGTAAGGCAAAGAAGAACACCTATTTCGAGTGACTATAAAGTTTACTCTCTTGCATATGAATGTAACTTGAGTTTTGATAAGGAACTATCTCTTTCAAACAGGCCACGGAATGTAACAATTCTAAAAAATGATTCAATGCTATGAAAGAAGTGTTGAAATCAATAAATGAAAACGAAGTCTTGGAATTAGTTAAGCTTTTGGAACGTGTAAAGCAAGTGGGTTGTAAATGGGGCTTTAAGACAAAACGTGACTCATAAGGCAACATTGAAAGGTATAAAACTAGACTTGTTGCCAAAGGTTACACTTAAAAGGATGAAATTGACTATAAAGAGGCCTTCTCTCCAGTTTCAAAGAAGGGACTCCTTAAAAATTGTTATGGCTCTAATGACTCATTATGATTTAGAGCTTCACCAAATGGATGTAAAGACTACCTTTTTAAATGGTGACTTACAAGAAAAAGTATACATGGATCAACCAGAAGGTTTTAAAACCACAAGAAAGGATAAGTTAGTGTGTAAATTAAAGAAGTCAATTTATAAATTGAAACAAGCTTCTCGACAATGTTATCTTAAGTTTAATGATACCGTTGCATCTTACGGTTTTTGTAGAGAATACTGTTGATCGATGTATCTATATGAAGATCAGTGGGAGCAAGTTCATTATATTAGTCCTATATGTTGATGATATCGTTCTTATTGCTAATAATATGGTTTTGTTACATGATGTAAAGAATTTTCACTCTAATAATTTCGAAATGAAAGATATGGGTGAGACATCCTATGTGATCAGAATAGAACTATTCTGTGACAAATCACAAGGATTGTTAGGATTGTCTCAAAAAGGATAAATCTATAAAACATTAGAGATGTTTACAATGGAAAAGTGCTCTACAAGGATAGTTCTAATTCAGAAAGGGAACAAGTTTAGTCAAATACAATGTCCAAAGAACGATTTGGAATGTAAGGAAATGGAGTATATTCCTTATGTGTTAGTAGTTGGGAGCTTAATGTATGCTCAAATATGCACTCGGTCAGATATCAGTTTTGCTATTGGAATGCTAGGCTGATATCAAAACAATCTTGGAATGAACCACTGGAAAGCTGCAAAAAAAGTTCTTAGATATTTACAAGGCACAAAGGACTATATGCTCACATATAGAAAATCAACCCATCTCGAAGTGATAGGTTACTTGAAAACTCAAATTTTGTACAAAGTTTTTCACTTTACAAATGGAAAATGGGAAAGCAAGAAAAAGCGATTCAATCATCACATTATAATTAATTATGGCATTGTTGGAAGACAAGGCACTAATAAATTGATTAATTTCGGACCGGTACAACCATATAATTCTAACAAAATAATACTATCTTTCATTCATAATAAACTAGGATGAGACCAACTGTACAACACAAGTTTTAAGAAAATTATATCATCCTTTTTTTTGTTGTTGCAAGTTTTGGTTTAGGACTTTTAAAACAAAGTCATCTTGAAGCACTTAATGGGCTACAAAATGTAAAGGAAGGTAAAGTAGAGGATGTCCTTATTGTCCGGTTTGGGAATGTGTGGGACAAGTTTGGCACTCCTTGTCTTTATGCAAACACTTAATAAGGTGGGATGAGATCGTGATTCGTTTGATGTTAAGTATATTATCCATCCCACTTTAAAGTGTTTTGTTTTTTTGTCTCCTCAATAGAAACTAAAGGCCGCATTTTAGTTCGTCAACATAAGGTTAAGGAATGAAATTTGAGTTAATTCGAGTTCGAGCTATTTAAATCATTCGTACTAGATTCAATTCAAAATTTGAGAATAGTTCAAAATATAGGACCTATTTGTATCTCTTTTTATTTTTAAATTTAGTAAAAAGTTTATTTCTTTGAGTTTTTTTTCTAATTTTAGTTTTGGTTTCTCCTACTTTTTAAAAATTATAAAAACATGAAAATTGGTTTTTATTTTATGTTTTTTCACAGTTTGATTTCCTATAAACTAAATATATTTTTATATATTATTTAATTTTAATATTTAATATTTAATAAGAATTATGAATAATTTAATTCTAATTAATAATTTTATTTAATTTTCATAATTGAATTAAATTAAATAATTATTAGTAAATATAATTAAATTCTTCGAATATATACATTTCAAATAAATTTTTATTTAATAATTAAGATATATATAAAAATAAAGATTAGTTTGTAAATAAAAAGTTAAAATTTAAATTATTCATTTTAATAAAATAAAATAATTTTATCATTAATTTGTTATTAAATATTAAATAAGAGATTAAAATAAATTTATTAAATTAAAATAATTATCTTTAAGATTTATCTAAAATGTAATTGTTATCAATGATAAAAATATAAGTATATTAACATTACTAATTAAACAAGTTTTTATTTTTACTTGACAGAAAACAGAAAATGAAAGCATAAAAAAGCTGAAAATCATAACAAAAGCTTTGAAATAGAACCAAACGAGCCATTAAAAAGTCTAAAAAAATCCTGAAACTAACGAATTTTAAGTCAAGCTTAAACTTTGAAAGAAATTGGTACTAAATCTAACCCATTGCTATATATAACAAAAAGTTTTAATTTAATAAATAATATTTAAAAATTCAAACAACTCAAATAAAACATATTTTTGTTTATTTATGTAACTAATAGATAAGTACTCATATAACTTTTAGTAGAAATGCTTTATCAACAAGAACAAGTTTTTAACCTGATTTATGCGAGTGTTAAAAGATTAATCAATAAATTGAAATTTTTAAAAAGTTTGAAACTAAATTAAAAAAATTCTACAAGTTTAGGCACTAGTTAATTTATTATATCTATATATAATAACAATTGTGGCAATGGGAATATTTTAACATTGCATTATAAAAATAATAATACCATAAGCATATTTTTCTCTTAATTATGCATGTTACTTGGTTGTTGCAATCGAACCCATAAATATATTAGGCTCGTTGCATTAAAATTATGTAATTAAAAATAATTTGGTTATGATATAAATTTAAAAAATTATATTTTAACAATTTACATGTTAAAAAAATGTAACTTTATAGTATAGAAGAGTTAATTAAACATTTTACAAAATTAAGGATCATATTTTATTTAAATGAATTTGTCCAAAAACATGTTTTTTTTATAGTAATATAATCCAAGTTACATTCTTAATTCGTGTAATTAACCAAGAGTTAATACATATCCAAAAACATTTAATTATTAGTTAAATTCATGAATCCCATCTTTTAAGGTTTTCACAAAATTTTAAATATCTTTAAAATATACAATCTATCTTAATGTTAATAATTATTTACATATAACAATATCATAAATAAACAATACCCAGTAGTAATTGGCGCCTATGCGTAGAATCTGAATAGGTCTAATAGTATATGCAGCCTTACTTTTAACTAACAGAGAGACTATTTCTAAAATATATAATAATATCATAATTAATGTAATTATACGATAAGAATAAGAGTTTATTAACAAATTAAAAATTATTATTAAAATTCATATAAATAAAATTCCTTTCATAAAAATATGGAAAAATAATTTATATATCTGACTCTTATTATTTATACAGACATGATAATCTTATTTCGGAATCAGATTTCCTACTTCGATTATGATATTTCTATCATGTTTTATTAATTCTCATATATATTTATATAAATACAGATATAATTTAATAGAAAAATGTTCAAATATGTAACTAAATCAGAGAATTTGATGGTTCCACATGTGCCCAATCGCCCATTTGTCTGTCTAAAATCAGAACCTGAAAGCCTTCTTTTTCCTATTCCAAGCTGCTTAAAGTTAAAAGGTCTTCATTGCTTATTGATCTGTTGTTTATGCAGCTGCTTCAGGAATCAGGAGTCCTTTTTGATAGGAGTAACATCGATCGGACAACCACTCTTCAGCCTGGAGAAGAGTGCCCATTTCACAATACTGGGGTCTGAATCAGTCACCTTCCACCTAAACAAGAGTTCACGTTCATAACCCGATTACAAGTAAAACTACAATTCAGTCAAAGTCTTGTTGGTGTCGAAGAGTTGGAGAGGTTGAATAATATGTAATCTTATACCTAATTGATAGGGAAGCTCTTTTGATAAACTATATAATACATCTTAAAACAATAAAATAATACTAATTAAATATAAAATAAAAATTAGTATAACTCGATCATAAGTACGGACTGAAAATTAGTCTAGGAAGGTTCAATTCAAAATTTATTAAAATAAGCTAGGATTTAATTCAAATTTTAATTGAACTTAAGGTATCGAACTTTAAATTGTGGACTAAAAGAAACTCAAATTTATTAATTTATTAATTTTTAATCAAGTCTAAATGATAACTCTAATTTTTACCTTAGAGCATGATAGTGTTGAGAGTTAAATTTATACATCTAACTAGAGTAAAGACTCTTTTCAAAAAAAAAAAAAACTAGGGTAAAGACTAATTTAAAGTAAGATATAATGTTCTCAGATCAAATAAATGAATAACATTTGGTTATAAAAAGAAGTATAAAAATAATACTCATAAGAAATAAATGCATATCATTTTTAAAAAAATAAACAAATACTCTAATTTATCATTTTAAATTTCTAAACTGAAGTATAAAATGTTTTGAATCTTATATTTTTAAGAGTGGAATAGTTGTGTTTATTTAATATTTTATTAAATTTATTAAAATTTCATATTGATTATAAAAATAAGACTATCAATTTACTATTTTAGGATATTAAAGTTAAAATACAATATGATAAAAGAAATAAACCTCCTAGTAGTTTAAGAAACTTTAGAAAATTTCTTTTTTCTTAAACTTTAATAAAAAAAACCAAAAAAATACACATGTCATAAACATTACATTTGTACTAATCAAATGTTATTTACACGGCGATTCAACCTAATTCTTAAGTTTGAATTGAACTAATTAAATTTAACTTAATTAATAATTCAACAATCTAGTTCTTAAGTTTGAACTGAACTAATTAAATATCATAATAAATTATTAAGTTGAGTTGAATTTAGTTAGTTCAAACTTAGTTTAAGAGCTGATTTAAAATATCATATTAGTGACAATGATTAGTCCATGTTTGATGTTTATACTGCATTTACTTTGTTTTTATTTGTAATCAAGTTTAAGAGATGCGGTTATTAAAAATCTAACAGATTTTTTGCATTTACTTTGTTGTTATTTGTAATCAAGTTTAAGAGGTGAGGTTATTAAAAATCTAAAAGATTTTTTGATAATTTTAGAGATTAGGAAATTTTTCTAAAATTTCTTAAATTATAGAAGGTTTCTTTTCTTTTGCCCAATATAATATGTTCAAATCTTATATTTCTAATAGTGGAATAGTGTATTTAGTCTCAGATTTTCATATTGATTAGTAGTATGATAAGTGTTAGACTATTCAATAGAATAGAATCAAAAATTTAAAAATAATTATATAAAAAATAGAATGGATAATTTAATATTTTAAAATTTTAGACTTAAAATTAAAGAGAAATGTATGACTATAAAGTATAAAATAAAATTTATAAATTACACATAAAAACAAAAGAGTATGTTTAATGTTAAATTATTATATATTAAATGTTAAATTCTCGCATGAATTGATAATTCAATACCTTAAAAATTTGAATAAAAACAACTGAAACGATCACAAGAGCAATTTGTTTTTGAATGTGTGAAAATAACTCACTCGTAAGTTGTGACAAGACGGTGGAGGAAAATTAGCATCATAGCTTTAGCCATGTTCATTCCCAGGCATGCCCTCGCTCCCATTCCAAAAGCTAAGAAGCTGCATGGCTTTTGATCATCCTGCAAAAACAAAACATTCAAAATTAAAACTTTAAAATAAGTTTTTAATTAAACAAATTTATTTTAATTTCTTATATAATATTTATTAACAAAAATTATTTTATTATACTAAAATAAATAATTTAAAAATTAACCTTTCGTTAATAAATAAATATTTATTTTAAATATATTATAATTATTAAATCAAAATTATTTGAAATTTATTTATTTGAAGATAAATTATATTTAATAATAATTTAATTTAATTTAAGCACAGAAATAAATAAAATTATATATTCATAATTAATTTTAATTAATTAAATATATACCGTTAAATTAAATTATTCTTAGTTCTTATTAAAATTAATATATTAGATATTAAATAATATATGTCCAATTGATAGTAAATTAGATTATGAAAAATATAAACAGAAGATAGAAACTATTTTTATAATTTTTAAAAACTAGAAGAAACTAAAATAAAAAATAGAAACTAAAAATTCAAATAAATAATTTTTTAATTAAAAAAACTAAACTAAATTATATGTATAAAATATCAAGCTTCGTTTGATTATAGTTATTTATCTTGATAATATAAAATAACATTTCTAACTCTTTCGAAAAATTTAAATAAGAAAAACAAGTAATCAATTATATGCCATGACTATCAAATATCAAGCTTCGTTTGCTTCTAGTTATTGATCTTGATAATCTAAAATAACATTTCCAGCTCTTTAGAAAAATTAAAATAGATTAAAACCATTGATTCCTAAATAAATTAAATTTCTATTCAAACAAAAATTTAATTTGATTTGAAAACAATTTTCAAATCCAACTGAAAACTATTTCCAATTATTTGGACTCCTTTGATAAAATTTAATTGAAAACAATTTTCAACAAAATTGTACTTCTTATGTATTATAATTTAGAAAAACTCTTTTTCAAAATTATATAAATAACATATTCTAATTTAATTAGAAGACTATTTCTAATCTCATTAGATTTTTTAATAATTTGAAAACTATTTTTAAAAATTAAAAGAAAATTCTTTCAAAATTAAATAAAACACTTTTAAATTTAATTAAAAAACTCATCATATATTATTTATTTAGAGATTGATTTCTTAATTTATTAGAAAATATTTCTTTGATAAATTAGAAAGCTATTTTCGAAAATATTAAAGAAAGCTCCTTTTCTTGATAAATAAATGAAAACACTTTTCAAATTTTAATCAAGATAATATCCTTTCTAATAAATCAAGAAACTTATCATTTATAAATATAAAAACAATTTCTAAATAAATTAAATAATAATTCTCTAAAAAGAAAAAAATTATAAATTTAATTTATCTCAATCAAATTGAAATAAATAAATTTAATTAAAAAACATTTTTCTCAATTACTTAATAAAACAAATTTCTTAATTTTAAGAAGTCTAATTAATTAATTTCAATCTATTTGAAACTAATTAATTCTAATTTTAGAAACTATTTTTCTAATTAATTTAATTAAAAAACATTTTTCTCAATTACTTAATAAAACAAATTTCTTAATTTTAAGAAGTCTAATTAATTAATT
>JAOSBN010000006.1:2003672-2031955 GCA_027563595.1 Erythroxylum suave | reverse complement strand
TATACCTCCGAAATTCTATGCATATACCCAAGAGCTCATGAGGAGAAATGACATTGATGTTCAATATGTCATGTCCAATAACAGCTCAGTCGATCTTTTCACAATGGCACTTCCTATTGCAATATTCAAGAAACATATTCATAACATCGGATTACGTCATCTACACCATATGTAAAATGTTATCGATGTTATTATCAGGGGGAGTACATTATATACTGCACTTTTTTTCCTTTCGCTAAATTTTTTTTCCCACTAGGTTTTTATTTAGCAAGGTTTTTAATGAGACAGTATCATTTGTATAATTTATTTGTCATCCAAGGGGGAGTGTTGTAAATAGTGGTTTACAACTAATCCACTATTTATGGTGGATGACAATGATCCATGCTTGACACATAATTATATTAAGTTAAGCAAAAAGTTATGACTAGAAATTAATTTGAGCCTAACTCATTTGCCTATAAATAGGCATGATTGTGAATGAAGAATACACACAAAAATACATTGAAAGAATTCTCTTTCTATATATATCTCTCTTGCATTGTTTCATTTACTTAAAATCACTTTAACAAAATTTCTATTATTCCTTAAGTTTTAGTATCTAAATTTCTAGTAGTTTAATTAATTAGTACTTTTGCGAGAACCTTTACTAGAATTGTTATTCTTGGATCTACTTTTTATAACAACAATTCAATTATTCAACATATATAATTACATAAAATACACATAATTTTTAATAATCACAAAATATACATAAATAATTTCCATTTTCAAAAACTTCGAATAATTTCAATTCAAAGTTTCAAACATGATAATCAAGTTGAAGAGTATAATTTACATAATTGTCAAATAATGAATGATAATGATTTACATAATTGTCAAATAATGAATGACATATCTTACACAATTGTTCACACACATCTATTCATAACATAAGGATCAAGTTGAAAAATATATTCGTAACATGAAGATCAAGTTGAAGGATATAACTTTTTTAGATACTTTCACATATTATGTATTATAAATCTTTATAATAGTCCACATATACATATTACCAAATAATTCAACATATTTTATATACAATTAATTATTTACGCAAAACCAATACCCCAATACTACCATTAATACCTAAAGCTAATATCTAAATTCTAAAAATGAAATATCATTTCACAGAATTTAAGAATGTGTCAATTAATTATTTAAGTTTTTACAAGTTTGTAATTTTGCATTCTCAATTTTAAATTTTAATTTAATATGTTTCAAATAACAAACTTTCAATTAAATCAATTAACATCATCAATATCATCACATATTCACATGAAGGTGTGCATTTCATTAGTCAAAAAACTTAACATAAACTTTTCTTAATCGGTTAAACCAATGCACAAAACCAAATCAGAAATCAACCAAAACAAAACCGTAAATCATTTAACTCCAAATCTAACCCAAGCAAATCACAAATCCAATTCAAAATTTAATTCTAACTTTCAACTTCCAAGTTGCAAGTTCCAACTGATTCATAATCGAAAATGCAATTGAGCAAGAAAAAATTAAAAAGTCAAGAAACACACCCGAGTTTTTGGGTAGGGTGACGAGTTTGGGGCGAGCAATCGTTAGGTGTGAATCAGGTTCAGACGTTCAGTGGTAGTGACGACGTGGTAGGGTGGTCCTCATAGAGGAGGGTTGAAGATGGTGACGTGTTTGGGACTTCATGCGGAGGAGCTGAGAAGGGCTGAAAATGGTATGATGCTGGCGTGGATCAGGGAGGAAGATGATAGTCGCTGAAGAAGGGGCAGCACCATCGAAGAGGGAGCAGCACCGTTGGAGATGAAGAGGAGAACGAGAGAGAGAGAACAGAGGTGTGTGAGGCAAGCAGGAGGATTTTAGGTTAAAATTTTTTAATATTTGCAAAATTGTCCTTACATTTTTAAAACTTACGGTACTTGACGATAAGTAGCTGTTATTTTGGATATGGCCAGTACTAAACAAAAACTCACGGCATCGACCGGTATCTAAGGCCGGTGTAAAAAACATGAATATCGTTCCATTTTCTGGCCCAGCACCGGCAGATACGAAAGAGTATTCATACCATTAGATAGGAGGCTGATGAACCGAGAATTTTCAGTTGGGGACATGGTTTATTTGAACTTGTAGCCATATAAACAATTAACCGCGGTAGCTCGTCGTTCTCTCAAACTCTTGGTACGCTATTACGGACCCTGCGAGATTCTGCAACGCATTGGACCTGTTGTTTGTAAGCTTGCTCTTCCTCCCATGGCTAAGATCCATTCTTACGTAATTTTTTTAAAATGTGTGTGTGTTTTTTTTAATTTTACATGTTAGTAAGATCCATTCTAGCTAACGTGGCATACTTATTTTAAAATTGGATCCAGCTATATAAACACACTGTTTTGATTTGACCACCAAGTTTTCGGATGAATGTTTATGAATCAGTTTTGCGAAATCGAAGACCAGTCCTCAGTTTTACTCGTTTTATGCCCTAATTTGATTTTGCTTCAGTTAAAAAAAGATTTGGGGGGAGATTCCAAGCTGTAATAGCGCAAATCAGAAGGAGAATAGAAGCGTTTTCTTTTTCTTTCTGCTTTCTTGTGGTGTTTGAAATGCAGAAGAGGCAACGATTTTTCGTGCTGTTGAAGCCGATCAGAAAGTCTCCGGCTATTTGATGGAATCCATGATAAAGATCTCCCATGAAAGGGGCTTCCCAAATCCAACAATCGACGCGGTACTGTACGTAAATTAGATGCTAAGATCAGATTGTAGTCATTGTCTTAGTGGTGAGCGCTTCTTCTCTCTTTATTTACCCTAATTAGGGTAAATTGGCCAAAATTTTAATTTATTGAGCTAAACAAGGTGGTCAATTTGTAAACGAAGAGATTAGCATGTCTGAATCCCACAATTTACCCTAGTTAAAATTATGATTGCATTTCCAAAGTCAACCAAACAAGCAGAATAATCAATGATTAATTGAAGAAGAAAAAGAAAAGAAATTCAATAAACTGAATTTTGATTTTTTTAAGTGAAGTCTTCTTATATAAATATAAAAATAAAATAAAAATTTATTTATTTATTTATTTATTCTAAGAGAGCTTCGTGAGTAGCGGTTCAAGCCATATTCTTAACGGCCCACAAATCACAGGTTCACTAGTCTTTGAGCCGTTCTCTGCTTTAAATCCAAGCTAAGAACATCTCATCAAGCTCCTATTCGGTCAAGTGAAGTCCAAGTGGGATTTAGGATTCTTGTGCAGACATTTCGGTTTCGGTTTCGATTTTGATTTTGTTCAGGTATTGCTTTGCTTTTTTTTTCTCTTTATTGTTCTTCATTTCTTGTAATTTCATGATTGTTTTGAACTTTGCTTATCAGATGGAGGACAAATTAGATGAGAAGGACGCAGCTGATTGGACATACAGAGGGGAAGGGGCTTGTAACATTGTGCTCGCCTATACTGGATCTTCTCCAATCTTTGTACCTTCACTCTCTTATATTAATCCTCTGTTTAGTTCCTATAGTTTTTATGTTTCATGATGAAATTCTAACATTCAAGTGAACAACTCTATATATAGATTGGGAAAGTAATGAGAATACAGAAAGTGGCTTGGAATGGCAAGCCAGGAGGAGTTAAAAGGAACTTGGAATTGTCAGAAAAAGAAAAGCTACTGTGGAGAGATGCTGAGGAAGTTGTGTCTTCACCCAACAGAGAAATAGCTGAGCAACTTTATGTCAAACATGTTATGACCCCTTTGTTGGGTCCCCAATATGTTGATTCTGGGGTAGGCTGCTTTATGGGTATGGCTTGAATTGGTTTAAAAATGAGCTCTAATATGAGTTTTTGAGTTGGATGTGTATGGTCTTTGTGGCAGATGCGTGTCCTAGTAACAAGGAAATTTCTGGAGGCTGTGGAAAAGAGTGTCATGTCTTGGCGACCTGCTTGGAGAGTTGATGCTTCCAAGGTTGACTTGAACCGAGATTCTGTGGTTATCATGTCCGATCATTCCGTGTTCCCTCATGGTAACACATTTGCTTCAATGTGTCTAGAATTATACTTGTGGTAGCAAATGTTACCTTTTGATGTTCTTGCATATATTGTGGTACGTTTAGCTGCATTGATGTGTTATTTTGCTTGAATGAACAATAAAAATTCCAACTTTAGTCTGGAGCTAAGTTTTGTTTCTGTTAGCTATAAACAAATTTTAGTGCAAATGCTTATTGAAAGGGGACCATATGAATGTGGTGTAGCTTTTGAAGCCTGATATTTTGTTGTACATGTCTCCATCTTAGGTGTTCCCAAGGGTGGAGCCTGCATATCTGTTGAGATAAAGGTATTTTTCATAGATTTTCTTTTGTTGCTTTTCTTCGCCAGACTGATGACACATTCTGTGTGTCCATGAGTCATTGACAATATAAATTTCATTTCTTCAACTAGCCCAAATGTGGATTTCTCCCCGTATCAAAGTTCATAGCTGAAGGAAATTCCATTAAGAGGAGCACTACACGTTTTAGAATGCATCAAGCCCTTAAGTTGCGGCAACAAGTGGTAATTGTCCTGATGGTGTTTGATCTCATGGCAAATTTATCATAATGTGCAGAGCAAACTTAATGGAGATATGTAGAGAGGATGTATTCACCATTTCTCCCTCATTAATGAAGCCTTGATACTAAGTAACAAATATTATATGTTGTGGTTTTGTTATGGCTAAAACATGCTAATCTTCAGATTTCAGAGTTAAGCAAGTATAACCCATTGGATCTGTTCTCTGCTTCTAAGGAAAGAATACTTAAAGCCATCAAGGATCTTTACACCACCCCTCAGAACAATTTCCGTGTGTTCTTGAATGGTTCTCTTGTCCTTGGGGGACTTGGTGGTGGCGCTAAGAAAACTAATGCTGCCACTGAAGAAGCTTTTGAAGATGTACTAGAGGGTGTCATTAGGTCAGAGAAGGGTTTGCGGACGTCAAGTTTCATAGAGCTTGTTGCTGAGACTGTGTATAGTTCTGGAGTGTTGAATCAACTTCTTGAAGTTCAAAAACTTGATACACTGGACATTGAAGGGGCAATTCATGCATATTATAACTTATTATGCCAGCCTTGCGTTGTATGCAAAGAATTTGATGTGGCAAGAGTGACACATGAATATGCCTTTCTGCATTCTATTCCTATGGATGAGAGCTTGAAGATTTTGAAGAATTTTTTGATAGCTGCTACTGCAAAGGACTGTAGTCTAATGATTACTTTTAGACCAAGGGAAGATGACTTGGGGTCTGTGCAAAGTAGTATTTACTTACAATCAACGGATCAAAATTTTGATTATAAGGTAAATAGCTTCTCTCATATCCTTTCATGATTTTCTGGTTAACTCGTATGGCTGGTTCTTAATGTTTCTAATTTGCCAATGAGGTTTAAAGTCGTCATAAGTCTCTCTCTCTCTCCCCCTCTTTCTCACTCTCTCTCTCTCTCTCTCTCTCTCTCTCTCTCACACACACACACACACACACTTGGGCATGAAGGATGCTGGATTATTGAGAATAGTATCTGTTAGTGAACCATTCTGGAAATGGTAATTGTCCTTGGAAATATCATTTTGTTATGTACATTTTTATTTTAATTATGCAGTTGGTAGTACTAATTTTTGGTTATAGTCACTAATGCTCAGGGTAATATTCATCTCTGAATCACAGCAAGATTAATTTAAAGTACAATGTTCCTCATGGATGAGATGGTACATAGGTGATTGCTTATTTAGTTCTCCCAAAATGATGGCCCTTTTGTTTTTGGATACTGATCTGTCTTTCAACTACATAGGTGAACTTCATTGACTTGGATTTGAAACCATTAAGGAAGATGGAAGACTACTATGAATTGGATAAAAGAATCTTGAGTTACTACACTTCAATAGTAAAAATGGAACATGGAAAAGGTAACACCCCGAGCAGGGAGATCTATGAAGTAAGGAGATGAATGTGAAGAATATTATGGAAGATGCTTCACCCCATTCTCTATTTTATTGTTATGGAATATGTCAATAACAATAGAAATGGAATTTGCCTCCATGTATGACTTCTAATCTTCAAAATTAGTTACTATATTACATGTTTGTCCTTTTTGCTTTATACTTAGCACTTTGTCTACCTCATTCCTTTTCCATTGGGGTCTGCCACATTCCTCTTTAAATGCATAATTCAGGTGGACCTTTGTTGGTGCTTTCGAACTGCAATAATGACCTTTTTTCTCAATCAAACGTTTAAAGAGTAATCGCGGCTACTGTGTTTTCCTTCTCTGTTTAACCCTTGTTGTGTTTATGCAAGTTCCACAAAAAAATTTTAATAAAAGTCAGCCTCTTACGCTGAAAACCTGAAATTTTCTAATTTTAAACTCAAATTCTATTAATTCAAAGTTATTTCATTGACTTCCAGCGTTTGTGCAACTCTAATTTCAGTGCTTTGGAATCTCAGACCAAGAATGCCACTACACAACAGTACATCATATACATTCTGTTCATTATCAGTCATAGTTTTCATCTATGGATCATCAGAATCTTGAGTGCTAGGTTGCCACATAAAAGTAATTCTCGAGTTATTTTATTAGATTCAACTTCCAGTGTACATGTAACAGGAGTTCTGGTCTATACATTACCCTCATAACGAAGTGGTATCAACGTGATGAAAACCCTATCAAATTCCTCCTGTACAGATATCCTCTCTTCACCAACAAAACTTCTTTTTCTGCAGCAAATCATAAGGAAAAGTCGTTTGGTTTAGTGACTCAACAAAGATCTACTTCAGTCTCGTTCAAAGTGGCATCAAAAGAATGTAATCTTCAACTTACCCGCAATCTGGCCTCTTCTTTATCTATGTACGCAAGTAGCTCTTCTTGCTTGATTAAAGCGTCATGCAGAGCCTGCAAGGGGGAAGGTTTAAGTTGGTTGATAGAAATCAAGAAACATATTGAGAGATTGCAAGTAAAATGAATTAGAAGTGCAAAATAGAAGAGAACTTCCACATCTTTTTAGAACACATTAGGCAAAAGTAACCTAGATACTGAAGATGCACATCCATATGTTATATGATCAGTCATGCACTTTACGAGGATGCAAGCGATCGGTCAGCCTTGCAAAGTCCAAAGCTCAATTAGGTCGAGGCTTGAACTATGTCATTTTAGCATAACTTATTAAAACCACATTGTTTTAGTCAATAAATCTCAAGTTGAGTCTGACCAGAAACTCAATCAAAAATTAACCTCTTGATTTCAGACTGGGTAAATGCCCTTTTGGCCTTCTCTACAACTTAACAAAACCTGTTCTAAAAGTAAATGAAAACACAAAAATGGTAGAATTTTCCCTATAGCAAGAAAGTATAAGAATATATGTAGTCACCTTTTTTGTAGCAATCAGTTCTGCTTCTAACGCATCCACACGACAAACAGCAGCGTTGAGTAGCTCTTCTTTTTCACATGGCATTTTCAAAGGCTTGGTCTGTAGCATATCAACCTTCTCTTCAAGCTCACCCATCCTTCTCAATACAGAAGGGAGCACATCCACTTCTGTAAGCCCAACAGGAGAAGATCCCCTTAGCTCTTCCTTTAGCACAAATTCAGAAGGTAAGGCACTAGTGTCATGTGCTGAATTAGAGATAGCCATCTTCTTAGGCACCAAAAATGCCAATGAGCGGATTAAAGCAAGGAGGGTTATGAAGAAGCCCACAAGCATCGACAAAATGCGACCAGGAATCTTCTCTGAAGATTTTTCTACACTTGGCAGCGAAGATGTCCCTGCAATAGATCTTCTTACTAAGTATCCAATTCCTTTGTAAAATAAGCCTTATCAGGTACATGACTAATTGACAGTGTATAGCGTTTCCAAGTATCATAAACTTGATAGTTATTTAACAAGGGGTTGTAAAGACTAAAATTAATATCTCTAACCTGTAGAAGCATCTGGGTCTTCAGAGGGAACGTGTTTCTTCCATCCTTCGTCAACGGTCTTATCAATTATGGGTATATATTCATCATACTCAGAGAATTGACCACCAAGAAGGGCCTTACCAACCACTTTCCCCTGTCAGTTTATCTAAAGATGTCAATAATATGTAGGTGCTTGCGTTTTCATGCAGTCACTGCTCCTCTAAGGTAGTGCAACACATTCAAGTTTTGTTGATGCAGCTAATTCAAACTAAACTTTACCCATAAATTTAAAATCTGAGTGGAATAAATTAATAGGCACATTAAATCCCTTTTACAGGCTAAGATCGTTGGAGTTAAAAATTCAAGATGGAAGACATGGAAAGAATTGATTTTGTTATTCTCGCTCTAAATAGAGCAAGCTAGAAAATGGAACCCCTTGACTTTGTCTGTTCCTTGTACAACTAAGGGACAGTACAAAGGCTCATTGACCTGGACTGTGGAAACTAGTTTCTTTATCTGCAGAAAATGTTAGATGACTTCCGCTCAACTTATGAAGAACTCATGGATGCAGAAGAAAATCAAATACAAGTAGAAATCATAAAATTCATCAAGATCAACGGTAAAAGGCGCTTACTTCTTCAGTGACAGGAGTCAATCTTGGAAGCAAATTGTTTTTAGCTGGATTGGGAGATCCAATATCTTCCACTTCTGATCCTGATTCTCCAGTAGAAGCATCGCTGGTTTTCATCTGACTTGAAAGAAGATATCAACAACTCCAGAGTGTACACATGGTGTAGTTATTATATTAGAAAACACTAACTACGATTTGGAAATGAAACATTCTACTTGAATTTACCATTGCATAACGTGGCTTATCACGAGCAATTATCCTGCCATCAGAGTTGGAAATTGTTACTATTTGCCTAGAGTAGAACCCTTCACCGCTATGAACCATCTGCATCCACATAGACAATTATAAAACCTAAGAATCTTTTCAAGGAGTTAATTATGAAAATTGGAATGAAAGACATATTATACATCAAATCTAACAAATAGTGTTAAACCTTTAAAATGTTAGGATCTTTCCACGGCCCCTTGTCAGATCTCATGCAACCTCCCTGATCAGCACAAGTACAGCTACCACCAAGAAATTCAGGCAATTCACTGAAATCATCCCACAACTTATCTGTCACAAAGAGAGGTCTAACTGGAAGAAGAACCAGAATTTGTAATATCATATGCTTTGGCAGTACCTGGCATCAATTATTTCCAGCAATTTATTCTGATACTTATTACCAAGGACCTGCAGTACGATTCAAAACCCTATCCATTATTTTCCACTTATTTTGAAAAAAGAATAAATAGAACAGACAAGAGGTTAGATAAGTAATACTCACGTGAATTTTGGAGGCTGTTTGGGCATCGAGAAATGATTTCACTGTATTCCAAAGCAGTTTAAAACCAGAACCGGCATTTACAACGAGCATGCGGCACAGCGTCTGCAAATTTTATCTTAGAAACTGTGATATATAGCACTCGTAATTGAATTTCGAGTCCTATTAAGCAACAGAATCTGAAGGAATTTATGCTACCTCAGGATAGTTGTCACCATCAATTTTCTGCAGCTTCTGGATAAGTTCTCGTGCAGACTTGGTTAAGTTCTTTAAACCCTAAAAGCAGGATTCAAACAGATATTAAGGATCTAAGAGATGGACTAAGATAAAATGGTGTTTAAGTAGACTATCAATTATGAAGGTAACAGCAACAACAAGATACACACCACGCCTTGTACATCCAAAATAGTTGTGTTCGAATCTATATGTCTCTTTGCTGCAATAGAGCAAGCTGGAAACTTAATTTCAAAACATTTTTCAAACTCCTGCACATGATATCTAATATATCTATCCATAGTGGTAACTTGCAAGAGTTTGCTGGGATCAACTTTTCCCAGTCTTTCGATGTAGACAGGTCTCCCATCCTTATCCACTCCATGATATGCCTGAGGGTAGTACTTTAAAACTTCATCCAATTCACTGAACTCAAAATCCTGAAACGAAAATAAGTATCATCTTGCAAAGTTAGAGAATGTCAATTGATGGCCATCCAATAAGAAACAATAGTAATAAAGAGGGGCAGAAACATGGACTATTCTATAGCAAAACCAATAAAAGACAAGCTAAACAAGAAATACATAGTCAAAAGGGAAAAGATTTGAGTTAAAATAAGTCCTAATACGATGTTACCTCCATAATTGTGTCTGCACCGAATTCTTTTCTCCACTGAAGCATATTGGCCCACATCTGCTTTGCTTTCTCAATGTCAAACTTCCTTGCTTTCAAAAATCTACAAAAATTGTTACAAGAAAAGTCTCAAGTGTGAAGCTGAGGCAGTGAAGAACACTAATTAGGCTGGACCAGCCATAACCTATCATTTAACTTGTCCTCGTGGGCAAATAAAAGCGACAACTTTCACAACGTACAGTTGATGAATTATGTAATTGATAACTACTTGAAAACAAAGTATTTTGAACAACAGGAAAGAAAACTGTAACATGTTAAAAGGTAAAGAATCAGAATATCACCTCAACAACATGTGATAATCATTATGCCTGGGAAGAAGCAAGTCATCTGCAATCAAAGTCTGTCTAAAAGCATCAACAAGCCGCAGCTCCTCAACATCCCGAACATCCTCAATTGCAGCAGCAGCAGTAGCAGAAGTCCCCAGATCACTATCACTTCGCTTCTTGCTGTTTTTCTTCAGTGAACGTCGGAACTTATTAGAAGCTTTCATCGCCTTCTTCTTCAAATTCCCAATTCTAGTCCTCCTATCCTCCTCCGAGTTCTCGAAATCAGACCTCCGTTCTCTTCTCTCAGCTCTCTCATCATTTCCAGAAGACCCATCAAAACCTACAAATCATCAAACAACCCTATTTTTTTTACTGAAATGCCAGGCCAACGACAAAAAGCCAAAAAAAAAAGAGCACCAAGATTAACCCCTTCCCAATCAGTACAAAACTTCACTAACATGAAATTAAACCATCCGAAACAGCTAAATTAAAAAGCCGCAAAAATCGGGAACAAATATACATAGCCAATAACAACAACAACATCATCGTCAATAATAAATGAAAACATAATTAAAAAGAGCACTCACAAGGCTTCCCAAAGAGATCCAAAGGATTCGACATGTCGGTGGTAGAAACCGATCAAGAACCGAATCGATCACGCAAAAGAAAGCTAAAAAAGAAGAGAGAACCAGAACCACGTAAATCGGAAAGAAGCCATTGGAAGATCCAAAAACTGCAAAATTAAATCGCTTTAATTCCAAGTAAAATCCCTCGAAATTTGGATCTTCCTCATGGAGTAGTAGTGCGTAATTAGGTTACTACGTACTCACTGCTCCAGATTTAACAAAAAAGAATTGAAACTGAAGCAGGTATTAACAGAGAGGAGAGCAGAGGTCGGAGACAGGTGGTGCTGTGACCTATATATACAGTGGGTTAGGTGGGTCCAACTTGCCACGTGGATGAACCAACCGTTACGTCAGTGGCTGTGGCGCGAGATTCGCCGGGTTTCTGTTACGGCGGTTAGTCCTGTTGTCATTTAATAGACACTACAGAATAGAATATAGGGTTTTTTAATTTTTTCTTAGATTTTTAAATTATCTAATTTATTTCATTTTTTTTGTTGTACTTAATATTTTAAATAAGATTTAAAAAACTCAACTGGGTCAATCATTTTAACCTTAAAAATTTCAAACCAGTCTAATTTTTAGTTTAGCTTCTTATTTTATTTATTTTGTTATTAAAATTTTATTAGTTTATTAATTAAATAGTGAGATTTTGTTAATTAATTAATTCTTATAAATTAAAATAAATCAATTAATTTTTATTTAATAATTTATTTTTAATTATATTTCAAATTATTGATGAGTAAGAATAATCTCTTTCAATCATATTTCAAATTATTTAATATATAGAACCTTTTAAACTTTAAACTTTTTATTTTACTAATTTAACTTCCAATCTGATTTTCAAAACATCGGTTTTAAATTATGAATTTTAAACTACTTATTTCAGGTTATATTGTTACTATGAAAACTGTAATTATGGGTCATTTATGAATTTTAAACTACTTATTTCAGGTTATATTGTTACTATGAAAACTGTAATTATGGGTCATTTAGAAAATTACAAAGTACAAATATAATTTTTTTTTTAAAACAGAGAAATCCGCGGCCGCTATCTTTTAGATGCGCACTGAGTCAACCTCAAAATTGATGTAATAGCCTACAAATCAAGCCAACTAAATACTCCACATTAGATAAACCTTGTGCGACAAGCTCTATGAAAGAAATGGAAGTAAAAAAATTCAAATAAGTATTCTTTTGACTCCATCCCCTACTCAAATCCAACTCAAAAATATCGAAACATGCTTTGTTTGATCAAGTTTCGAAGTTAGATTTGACTGATTGACCTGAATAGAATAATATCATTTAAACGATTTGGTCAAACTGGACCTGAACAGACTCGAACCTCGACTCAGGCGGGCCAGCCGGGCCAGCTATTTTCATATCTAAAAAAGAGGGGTTGGGTGGGTAATGAAATTTTCCAGATTCAGAGTACTTTCCAGCAGTGAGTAGAGACTATCTAGAACTGGGAAATATTGATAACGTGTATAGCTTTGTGGGGTTGAAAATTCGCGCAAAGAGCTAAGATCAGATCACAATCGGAATCAGATTCCACTAGATTTTCCAAACACCTCTCTATTTTCACAAACAATAATCGACACATCTTTTTCTATCGTTTTCTCAGTTCCTTTCCTTTTTCTTTTCCTTTTTCCTAAAGTTATTCTCTTACATGGAATACACATGTAATCAATTTTACGGAATTAAAATTGCAATTGGAAATTTAAAAAGGGGAAAAGAAAGCAAAGCAATTTAAAAAATAAAAAGAAGACACAATTTCACCAAAACAACTGCTTTGGCAAAAGACAACATAGGACAGGAAGAGCTTCTGGTAACAGGAATGGAGACTAAATAGTAAGTAGTTCCAATTCCAGTACACATGATGTAATAATATGCAGACTTCAACTAGCTTAGTTTAGCAAGAAATTCACATTAGGAAAGTTTATATGTACAAATATATATTCACAGACGTCCTTATATATTTAGGGTGGTAAGGATACTGACTGATTAAGGGCAGCGTGCCTCCGATGAAATCGGCTTGAACAATGGTTTCTATATACACGTTTCAACACCTACTAGAACAAATGGCTGAGTTACTTTCAATTTTCAATCGTGTAAGAAAATCGACAATGAATTGCAGGCATCGACACTTCCCCACCCGTTATGTGTACTTTTTCAGATTCCTTTTAGCCCGAAATTGCCCAAGTTTGTCCCTCCATTGAGCTGCACAAAAGCAAGATAATTGCAAAAATGCAAAAAAGTTAATGTATCGAAAAAGAATGAACAAAACAAGAGGAGATGGTAACTTCAGAATTCAATAGTAACATTTATTTCGATTAAATTATCAAACCTTCTTCCTAACACATCGATATTTGACATGTTGATGTTACGGTATGATGTGAACAATTTGTCAATACGTTCAGGCGAGTAATAAAAGCTAGTTCCAGATTCAATGAAAATGTCTTCATAGATCCAAATGTTCTTGAAAGAAAAAACAGATCTTATATGTACATACCAGCATCATTATACCGTTCCTCAACAGCAGCTATCAGCATGTTGCGTAAAAGATCGAACTCTTTGGTATCAAGACAAGGCTGACTGGAGGGCCTGAAATCATTCAATCTCTCAAAACTGAACTACAACCAGAGCCAACTTCGATGGACAACTATTAAAGTAGTCTAAGGATTTGACAATCATATTTTAAACAAGTTGTTGATCTCCCCAGCAACAAATCAATTGCTCTTCTACAGAATCATTAACAGAACACAGAGAAGATACTTCCTCTTTTCTTCCATACAAAGAAAAAAGAAAATTTCTTTTGTTGTGTTTTGGGTGATGGGAGGAAGGAGAAGAGAGAATATTAGATTTGAAGACTAACCTATCTAGTTCAGTGAACAGTAAACCATCTGAAGCAAGAGACTGTGTTATCTTTCCAGATTCAATAACTCTCATCCCATCATTGTATGCGAGGTACTTGTTGACTTGAATTGGTACCTACAAGGATCATAGGAGATATGGTTCCACATATCAGAAAACCAATAAGCATTGTGTTTTAGACTCAATTTTCACTCATAACAACGCTATGCTTCATATCCAACCACATAAAAACCTCTTCAGCAATTGCCCTCTTAAAACTGTTTAACGATAAAGTACTATTTACGTTGCTCCCTAGATTGTCAACAAGACCATACCAGTACTGCAGTGCCACCAACCAGGAGTTAAAGGAATTTCCACAAATAACTTGTAAACAGGAGAGGAATAGCAACAGCTAAACTTAATTAAAATAAAGAATATCATCGAAGCACAAGGATCTAACAAATCTATAGATCATAAATGTCAGATAGTCAATCTAACCAATAATAAATGAGGGCAAGCTTAGCATATAAAATAGTCGTTTCTACAGCATTTTAAGAACCAATTATGAAACAATATTCTAGCAATGAACATACATCGGCATCAACAGTGTCACAACTCTAAAACTTGAACTGGAAGAAAATAAGAAAAATAACATGAGCACAATACCTTGCATCTCACAGCAATGTTGATGGCATCTGATGGGCGAAGATCAAAGCTTACAAAGTCTGAGCCGTTGCCTACCTGTTACATCATTTTCGATTGTCAATCAGTATTTACATTCCAAGTCCATAGAAGACAATCAATCTTGCTTGAGAAAAACTTAACAAAATACCAAGATGTAAGTACCTTTGTAAGGTACAACTGAGCAAAATAAGCCTCATGCACTCTCTTGGTAACTCTAACAAGCTTTACCTGAAATAGTGGTGGGCATGTACAACAATCAGAAATCATTCATTTATTTGGAAGAGAAGCTCAAACTGTACCGATAATTGTGACAGCCAAACAAAAAACTCAGTTATCAGATTTTCACACTACATATATGCAATAGCTTTCCCATTCACTTGCCATGTACTGAGTTGCTTCTTCAATTTATATACCATTTCACAAAGGAGTAGAAGAGAATAGAAAAATAAGAAAACTCAAGCATACTTCATAACCCAGCTTGTCGATCATCTCTTTCACCACTTGATATAGAGTTGGTCTAGCCTGAAAATCGGATGCCAATAACACTATCATTAGAGCATTGTTTTCAGGAGACAAACTAAAGGAATTCATCAAGCCAAATTTGAAAATTCCACTATTCCATAACAGAGGCAGTTGCTAAATTACGATTTGAACATTGCGAATTGCTGCCATGAGTAGCACGCTAGGCATCTCCACTGCAAAGAGAAAAAAAGAAGTTAGTTCATGATTTCAAATACAACAAAGGAATGGAAAGAAAATATCTAAAAAGAATCAAATAAGTAATAATCCAAAATATGAGATACACATACAAACAATTATCGGGAGGAGAAGACCAGTCCCATCTTCCATCTTCAACACAATGGCGGGATGCGGAGCATAGTTGGGTAAATGTCCCTGAGGATTGTTATGAACACATCGTAAGTGCCTCCCATCTCTCATTTTCACAATGAAACCATCCGCTCCACTCTTGACTTCAACTACAAGGAGAACCACAAGTGAAAGATTAGCCATTTACCATTCCATATATTACAAGCATCCAGAACATCAATCTCCATCCAAAAGTCACAAATTATCACATGTATCAGCAATTAATCAACAGTAAATGCTATTCCGCACAAACATACCAGCTTCAACTACGCTAGAGTTCACGTAATCTTCATCATTTTCATTGAAATTCTCGGCTGTGCTCCCGTTACCATCAGAGGAAGAACTCAAACTACACTGCACTCCAACATATCTTCTCGCGTCTGATTGACGATACAGAACACCCACTTTGGTCTTGTAACCAGCAATCCCCTTGAATCCCGACAACTCACTTCCAAGAAGCCTAAAATTGTTCACAAAACGACCATTCACAGGCAGACTGTAACCCCCAACTTTCTTTGCTCGAACAGCAGGGCAAAAAACTGGTCCTTGCAGAGACGCCATTTTATCTTCTCACCAAAACCTACACAAATCATCGCAACACATAAACGACCGCAGATTTTCCCAATGTAACCATTCGGCCTCGAAATCAACCGTCAAAAATAAATCTTTATTAAAAAAAACACAAACACAAAAAGACTTCTATACTGCAGAACAGTGGACGAAATTAGGTTCTTAAAAGATCAGTGTTATCGTCTCGCAATTTTATCTTTTTTTTTTTGGATAATGGAAAACAAAAATTACAAATTCCGCTCTAGATTTTAAGATTTAACCATCATCAAGAAAGACCAATCCCTAAACAAAATCGATTCCTTCGGTGCCAGTAAAGAGTGTGATCCGATCGCAAACAAAAAACGATAACTGAAGAACCAAACTCGCACCTGAGACCTCCTCAACCTTTAAGATCTAGGATTAGGTGATCGTAAACAAACCTAAGGACTGTGAAGGAGTGATCAGAAGGATATGAGAGACAAGGAAGGAGATAAGAGACAGCGAGACGAAGCTAGAAAGTGAGGGAGAGTGAGCCGTGTACTTTATCCAGTATTGATCGTGGGAAATTACACTCTTAACCTTGCCACGTCTATTTTTTTTAGTCCTGTTTTTAATTTTTAGCTTAATTTATTTTAATAATTCTTATTTTTAATTAATTAACCACTCAATTTTTATAAATTAATAAATTATGATACACTAAAATAAATAGGTTAATTTTTATTTAAAAATTATCTTTCAATTAAATTTCAAATTCTACATTATTTTTCAACAATAATTCAAATTTTTAAATTTTATTTAATATTTGGCTAATTTATGACAGTGTAAATCTTTTAAACCTTAAATCTCTTGTCTTATCGAATTAATTTTCAGTCCAAATTTTAAAATATTGATTTAAAACCTATTGTTATTTTTTATTTATTTCTTTTTCCAAATATTGTTAAAATGAAGATTATAATTAAATCCCTTATCTATTAGTTTACAATAAGTCATAATTACATACTTGGAACGGTGACAGTAGAACTAAATTTATGATAAAAATTAAAATTTTAATTAATTATATTAAATTTTAAATTAAAAAGGAATATAAATGTAAATATAAACATATTTTATATAATTTTAGACATATTGTGTTTTTTTTAATGTTTTACTTTTCCGATAGTTGATCAAATGAAGATTATAATTAAATTCCTTATTTACTAGTTTGTAATATAATACAATTAGATATTTAAAATTGTGAAAGTAAAACTAAAATTGAATACAAAATACAAGTATATTAAATTTTTATTTATTTTTAAAATTTTTGAAGTTTCTTTAAACAACCTAATCTTATATGGTAATTTTAATAAGTTTTAATTTTAAAATATTTATTGACATTAAATCTTATTTTTGTGTGTGAATAATCATTATAAACAAACATCAAAGACGACAATAACAAGTATAATCTTGCTAACAATCGAAGTCTGTAGAAGTCTAGTAGTAAGCAACCTTATCTCTAATTAATAGAGAGACTGCTTCCGATTGATCCACAAGAAGAAGAAAAAGAAATTTAATATATACTAACCAACAACAAATTTGATATATAAAAAATTTAATATTTTAATAAGTGTAACTAAAAATAATAAGTTTATTATTCTTTAATTTTAGGAGTCTTTATTTCTAAATAATTTATTTATATGACTTATTTTTAATTATCATATTTATTAATGTATTTAATATACATAATAATTTGTTTTTAATTATAAAAAAGGCTTATCATTAACATTTTATTTTAAATGTTACTCCATTGTTATAAACAATGCCTTATTAATTATGTCATGTATTAGTAGGCAACAATTGTCGTAAAGCCACTGGCCGAAGGGGTTTAACGTCTTTTCACTAAGAAAGCGGTTTCACTTCGGCTCGAATTCAAGCCCATACGCGGCGTTACGTCAGCAGCGGTTACACGACAGAGTCATGTGGCCGCCGGCATTCGAAAATATCAAAGACACCGAAACTGTCTGCCACGTGTACAGTGACTGTAAGAGAATGATTCCGGATAACGGGATAAGGTAGCCCTCCCAGAAAATAGAAAAATATCCGATTTCAGGATTTTTACATAAAAATATCTAGACATGTATTCCAAAAATATAATCCATGTACAAAACTTACAATATAATACAGGTATAAAAATGGGGCAAAAAAATATAAATGGTTGATAGAAGTAGTTCGACACTCTCATCTCTTAAGCAAGAAGTCATGAACTCGATTCTTATAAATGGAGCCATCACTTATTGGGAACACTTTGCCCCTTAGTGAGCCTATCCTGTATGAACAGGATTAGTCCTGGCTCAACAGGTTCAAGTATACTTTTGATTCAATCCAAAAAAGTGGGGCAAAAAAATTGAAACAATTTTTAAATTTTTATCTATTTTAATACATGCTGTATAATTTAAAATTATAAAAACTTACGGTATTAAAAATATTAAAATTGAAATCAAATTAGAATAATCCCACAATTTGTCATAACCATAATAATGTTTCGTTTCACTAGAAATTTCGTTAAGATGCAAAGTCCAGAAGAATTTAAAAGTATTCAATTACAAATAATTACATAAAACTTTATATTAAAATTTTGATAAAAGCTTATCTAAATTAAGGATAGTAAATCCAAATTTAGGTATTTTCAATATGCCGATTTATAGGAGTGTCATCCATGTTTGTTGATTGATGATGCAATTGGTATGAATTGATACACAAGATTTGATTTAATAAATTAAAGTCGAATTTTCAAAAATTTGAATTCTAATAAGTAACTTATTAATCAAGTTTGAGCTTAAATTTTAATTTTAAGAAATTGAAGGATGAATATGAATTATTATAAAAAATAATTCAACTTGATGTTTATAAGTAATTTGTGATTATTCTTTAATATTTACTTAAGATAAATTAATATTTATATAATGTTACATTTTAGTTCTTATTAAAATTATAAATTTTTATAGTTGTTTATCTAATTTAGACTTTTTGCGAATACCAGTTAAGATTTAATCCAGTAATTAACATATTAAAATTTTATTTTAAAATCATTTCATACATTTATTTTACTTTAATAAATTATCAATAACTTATATTTCTATTAATTTAAAATTGAATTTAAATTCAACTATTACAATAAATTAAATTAAATTTAAAACTTATTTATGAATTGAGTTGATTATAATTTTAAATTTTTAGTTAAAAAAATAGGTTTTTATTTTAAACCCAATCCAAATTAGTACATGTAGAAGTCTAATGCTAAGAAATATTGGGGGTTAGATGTAGAGTTATTAAGGTTTGTCGGTCTGATCCGAAGTAAACAAGCCCAGGCCGAGTTAATCAGACTCAGGCTAAAGCTCAAAATATGAAATTAAAAAAAATGTGTTTTTGATTTTTAAAATTAAAAATATATCTTACTTTAAATCTAATTAGGCAATTAATTTAAGTTTAATTAAACTCAGACTTGGGCTCAAACCAAGAACTTTAGGTATGACCAAGATTTCAAATTGCGCCCTAAAATGTTGGGGTCAAATTTGGATTTTTGTGAACATAGGCTTGATCTAACGTACTGTCATTTCCGGACGTGCCACACTTGTGAACCAACTTTAACGATGAATGGTCTCTTAAGCTGTACGGCCTTTTGCGCTTTTAGCCTACCATTAAGTTTTGAATCTTATTGATAAGGCCTGATCAAAAAATGGTCCACTACCAATGCGAGTGTCCGGTGATAATTGGTCCAAATTCAACTCTATGTTACAAGTTACGAGAGAACCATTTTCAAAAGTTAGCTTAAAGAGTGAGAGAATCTATAAGCTTACAAATCTCATATTAGTCTCTTTTATTACCGATGTGGGATAATTAAATTGTAACATCCGTCAGGCTTCACAGCCTAGACAACAGCGGGTTGGCTATGCTCTAAACCTTTTCTAACTTTAGGCGAACATTGCTATATTGGCATCATCACTCATGTACCTACAGGCTGGCTGTGCGCTAGACCTTTTCCAACCCCGGCGAACATTGCTCACAAGGACTTGAAGGAATGATGTATAACTCTGATACCAATTATTACAAGTCTTATAAGAGAACCATTCTTAAAAGCTAGCTTAAAGGGTGGGGGAGTCTACAAGCCTATAAACCCTACATTACTCTCTTTTATCACCAATGTGAGATAATTAGTCCGTAGCACTTTTTCTAAAATAAAATTAATAAGACAGGTTTGAGTTGACAAAATTAAGCTGAATTTGGACTTTTTATTTTTAAAATTTTGAACTTTAGATTATTTCAAATTTGAGTTGCTCAATCCGATTCATCTTAAAAATAATAATATCTTTTTGAGTAAAACGATGTTATTCTTAGTAAAATAATATTGTTTTTAACTTCTAAAAATTAAGCCAAAACTCGTAACTAAGCCTAATCATGAGTTGGGATTGCAATTAGAGTATTGTAATCTTAAGATACTTATGATTCTTCTGCTGCATGTATTGTCGTAAAAAAATATTAATTAATAGTAAATTGTCATTTTAACACGCTTATGATTCTTCTGCTACACATATTGTCATAAAAAAAAACATTAATAATGTTAAAATTATGGGAATTCCTTGATCAAATTACATGAGGCTGTAGTAGTACCATGACTTGGTTAGTGGATCAAATTTGGTCCACCTTGCAACCCCTTTTTTCTAACCTTTATCTCAAGATGACCAAATTTGCTCCACCAAAAACATCCCTGGACTGGACAGTCTAGTACTTTACATGCTCATGTTGTCTTTCCTGTGTCCAAAATCTGGAGATTTTATCTCATCCCGGAGTTCAACCTAATGTTCCCTTCAAGTAAAAAATAAGTACATCATAAGTTTTATTCATAAGTTCCGCCGCCAAAATTCGGCGGCGGCCACATGCCTCCGCCACCTCCGACGTCGCTGGCTACGTAAGACATGCAAGACAATGGCACCAGACACAGCCCTCGGCTTCTCAAGTCTCTCTTCATCTCTTCATTTCCATTCTCACCCTGAAATTAGTGGATAATTGTTAATATTACCATTGTAACATTATAGTTTGATGACTTCATGTAACTGTTAATCTTACCCCTTGCCTAGCTCTACTGATCTTGTTGCGAGATGACTTCATGTAAGGTACGCTCAGTGTCTGCACAGATAAGTCACAGAGACCAAGTGACAACAATCTTCAGCAATTTCTAAACGCCTTACTTGTGCAATTAGGCAATTCATGTAACTTAGCAATGCTACAATGTCAGACCGTAACATGAAAAGTATATAAAGGTCATTGAAAATGGTAAACAAAGAAGAATGGTGGTGGGAAAGTGAAAGTACCTCGACCTGGTTTTGAAGGAATTTGATGTACCCAATAGCCTCCATTAGTACGGATGCTGTGTCTGTCTGAAGTTATTCCCACCAAGCATGCAAAAAATGTTCACGTCAGATTAAAAAAATAGCAGAACCCAACACAACATGGTTCTTGGTTAAATCAGAATCATAAGAAACATATATTCTCTAGGGTTCTGTAATTAATTAGCTCTCTCTCGTTTTTCAAGTTTGCTGATCTTACCACTTAGTTTAAAATACAATATTTAAAAAAACCGACAGAAAGTTAAATTGGTAAGAAAAAAATTTAAGGTTTAAAATATTTAGCTAGTATATTATATCGTTATAAAACTGATTAAAAATTGCATAAAATTGAAAAATTTTAAAAATAATTAAAAAATTGTTTTTACTTATTAAAAATTTAAAATTTAATTTAAAAAAGAGATTGTTATTAAATTAAATTATTAAAATAAATCAAATCAAAAAATTGAAAATTAAATTAAAAAGTTTATCGGTTCAAAATTTTTACTATTAAACCTATTGACCCATTTTTTTTTAACATTGGAAAAATATTCCCTTCCCTAGAATTACTCATCTCTCTTTTTTTTTTGGATTAAACCACCTAGTATCTAGCACTACATGGGCAACCATCTAACCCGGATTCGAGCCTAGTAGGACTCTTTCGGGCAGCAAAACTTTCCCTCACAAATTTTTAAAGCGACTTCATTTCTAAAACTCAAATTCAAGACCTTGGTTAAAGAAAATTACTCATCTCTTTACCTATTAACATTTGTTTGTGGATGGTATAAGATTGGTAATGAATGAATTAAGCATTAAAATTATGTTTTTTATTAATCCCACTTAGTTTGAATTGAGTATTGCATTGATAAATTTAAAGTTGAGTTAGGATAAAAATATAATTCTAGTATCATGACTTATTTAATTACAGTGTTGATCGGTAATTACCTTGCCAAAGGGTGCAACCAGTTGCTGCAAAGCTGCAATTCTATCTCCTAGCTTTTCTTTCCTTACCTGTTTAATTGCAATATTGCATAAAAATTATAAGTATGATTAATAAGTAATTAATCAAGAATTATAATATAAGAAACAAATATATTTAAGGGAAAATTTCAATTTAGTCCTTCAATTTTTTTAAAAAATCATACACTTACCACTCTAAACTTCATTCTTCATCAAAGTAACCCTAAACTTATAGTTTATATATAATTAGATAAACCCCTTAAACCCTAATCATCCATCAAAAACTGGTAAAACTTTTATGATGTGGATTCGTTAGAACATGGTCACTGCTTAGTGCTTAGAATCATATCACATTATCACCTAAGGAAAGTCCACACACTTTTTTCATACCTTAAATGGTGGAAAGGTGGCGCGTGAATCCAGTCGCGACTTTTTGGGTGGCGCAGCTTGGATTGCCTTCGTCGACTCCATCAAATTGGTGCTGGGCCTCTTTGTTTGATCAGTGTTGTTGAAGGAGGAGATCATCTTTACAGCAAAAAACAGTGAAAATTGAAAAGGGTTTTCGGTTTTTTTTAGGAGTCATCATCTTCATCAGCATAAAGTCATATTCTAAAGAGATAAAAAATAAATAAATAAAGACTGATTCTTCTGATAAAGAGGATTCATTTATGCAATGTTTAAAGCTGATGGGTATCTTTTCTCTTTTTCTTAGCATAGGCCCTTAAAACTTAAAAAGGGTTTCGACTTTGAAGTTTTTTCACTGTATCTTTTGCTTATCTTTTGAGTTTTTGAATCATAAATTGTAGCAGGAAGAGGAAGATGGAGTGTTTTGTGGTAAATGTTCTTGAGGCCATTGAGTTCAAGGTTACAACAATGGCTATATCAAAGAGGAAGATAAAGAAGAATTAAAGAACATGAACTCACTTTACTAGGGTTATATGTGGATATTTGACTTGATTGTGGCATTTGATCAACACTGAAACCGAAGGTGTCCTTGTACACGCCAAGAATGTCACCAGAAGAAGGTTGACCAAAACTCCCACTAGACCTAGTAGAGCTTAAGAGATCTGAGGCCTGTAAGTTCATGTCGAATGACCCTGACATTGAGGAAGACGATTGATTCAAGCTTGAAATATTGATGCTGGGATGTATCTGACTAAACTGTCCTCTACCACTACTTCCATATATGGAGGAATTCTGACGGCCATTGATGGGAAAACCAGTAGAAATAGTCTTGAGCAAGAGCTTCTCCCTAAGATCGTTCAGATCTTTCTGTTCGTTCTTCACGTAGCTTGCGGTCAAAAGATGTGGATCCTCCACAGTACTGGAAGGACTTTCAACTAACATATCAGTGAATTTTGGGAAAACTGAGAGCCCTCCTTGAAGTTTTGGAAGTTGTAGGTAATGGTTGCTGAAGCTTCCTCCATTGTTATCCCAGTGAAAGCTCGAGTCTTGGATCATAGAACTGTTGACTGGAGGAATCAGATTCTCATTCCTGTGCCTTGGATTTAAGATAACCCCATTATAGTTTTGACTGAAGTTATCAGCATTCCTGCATGAACAGAGGTCATATGAAAAAAACAAAAAACTACCCTAGCAAAACTAGAAAGTTTAAAACTGAGGTAGAATGAAAAGCAGTCTTTCATCACCTTGGAAAAGCAATGGAGCTAGCTTACCAACAGTCCAATGGGGGGAAAAAAATAGGCAATATGGAAAGGTAAAGAATCAAAACCTAGCTACATGGCGTATTCAATTCTGGGGCAATTTGTGATTGATGTAACATCAAATCAATAAAGACAGAAAAAGAATATCCTACAGTAGTTGATGATCGTGGCAGTAGTACTAACTGTAACAGCCAAAACATTCATTAAAACAACTCGAAATCTCTAAACAATAGAGAGAGAGAGAGAGAGAGAGAGGAAAAGAGAACTCACAAAGTGATGCTTTGAGTCCAACCCTGAGAGTTTGCAACTCCGTAGGTAGGTGGAGCAGTAGTTAAAGAAGCAGAAGACGAAGATGAAGAAGAAGAAGAAGACCCAACAGGTTGGTCTTGAAGCTGATGGAGGTTTGCAGACTCCATAATAACAGATCTTATATATATATACAAGGGCTTGAAAATCCCAAGATGATTAAAAAATTTTAACTATAGCCCCTATAGCTTGTTTTTGGCTCCAGGAACATCTCACTCACTCTATTCAAAGGAACAGTAGAGTTCAGGTGACAGCCACAGACCCCCTTCTTGCTTTTGGCCTATCAACTTTTCCTCAGTTTTGCTCTTTACTCTATCTAACAAGCCTTGAAAAGAAAGAAAGCAAGAAAAAGAGGGTCAGGCATGAGTATAAGAACCTATCTCCATACCTCTCTCTTTCTCACTGTATGACTTTAATTATTAATTTTCTTTTCCACAATCCATACTCACACACTGTCTTTTGCAGGCTGCTTATCAATATAAGATTGAATAAACCTCTCTCTCTTTGTCCCTCTCTTGTGTATGTGTCCCTGTTTGTGAGAGAGATAGTGATGCTTTTATGGCAACTGTCTGCAATTACAGGGAGATGATTATGCGTCCTCCATGTTATGATTAAGATCCAACCTTCGATCCCAAGGCTTTCAATAAAGGTCTGTGAAGAGAAATGATCATAGCCATATGCTCTTCCTTCCTCTCTCTCTCTCTCTCTCGCTGTCTCTTTCTTTTCCTTATCTCCACATGCTCCAAGGTTTTGCTGAGTTTCATATAAATTGCACACCAAAGGGTTTGTGTGTTTTTTCACTAAAAGGAAAAAGAAAAGGGAGTCATGGAGTTGGATTGTGGTATTCTATTGAATCCCCATCCTCTTATATATACACACCTACAAAGTTAATTTATATAAATAAAGTAAATAATTGAAAATTAAAGTGAATTTAATTTATAAAAATTTTGAATAAAAATTAATATTGTAAACAAAAATATATTTTTAAAAATATAAATATTTTATTAATAATAGGTCATTACTATCATTTGATTACCATGTAATTGATAACTTCTTGAGTTTGTAATTTATAAAATTCTAACCCATAACTATAAATATAAATATTTTTTCTTTTTTTTTTTCTTGTGGATCATTCGGAAACAATCTTTTTATTAGTTAAAAACAAGGTTGCATCCCCGTGGACAAAAGGGTAGGCAAGTTGGCATATCGAGTCAAGATATCATCATACTTCGAGATTCATCTCGTATTTCATGTAAGTTTTTTAAAACCTTATTATGCTGATAATGAAGATCTGAGTAGGGATACGAATCAAGGTACACGCCCACTACTTTAACGACAACACATGAACGAGAGGAACTTTTCTAGATCTTACGTTTTAGCGGAATTTTTGTTATTGTTGTAGTAATCCATAATTATAAATATAAATAACTTAGAAACTTGTACCCATTTAATTCAATACTAGACTAGAGCCTATATACAAAATGTACACGAATATTTAAAAATAAACTAATTGTATATATAATTAAATTATATTAGTCATAATAATTAATAATAGCTAGTATTAAATAATTCAATAGCACGTATTTAATAATAAATTATATTAAAAAATAAAACTAAAAATTAAAATAAATTTATATTTTAAAAAAATATAAATACAAAAAAACCCAACTAAAAAAACCGTTTTTTAAACTTAATAAAAAACAAAAGTAAAATCAAACAACTTCTCAAGTGCACATAGTATAATTTTCAATGCCTAGTGTTTGTACAAATGCACCAGCGACCAGATTACACTCACCTACTCAAGTGCACATAACTTTGCAATTGCTTGTATGCGTTAGGTACTTACTGACTTTGAAAACTAAAGAAATTAACCTAATTGATTTCACAAAATGTGTTACGAATAATTACGATGTTCCACTTGCTAGCAATTCATGTGAAATACTAACTCTTTTTTTTTTGGAATATGCTGGACGTCTAGTATTAATTATTAGAAAACTCAACCGATTAAGTGGGTTTAATTGTAAAAATCTTGAATTATTTAATTTTTCAACTAGATTTTTAACCTTCCGGTTCGAGTTATTTTTTAAAAATTGATCAATTTGTTAATTAATTGGTTAATTTTTGTAAATTAATAAGTTATATATATATATATATATTAATTTTCATTTGACAATATTTTTCAATTAAACTTTCGATAGGTAAAGACAATTTCTTTCAATCATATTTAAAAATTTTTAATTTTATTTAATCTTTAGTCGATTTTATAACAGTCTAATACTGGTGGAACATTTTAAACCTAACCCTCTTATCTTACTGATTTAACTTTCGTTCTGATTTTTAAAACATTGTCCGATACATTAAGTTAATAATTTTAAAATATTACTCAATTTTTTTAATTTAATAAAATATAACCTATATTTCGATTAATGGTTGACTTTTTATGGCAACAGTCCATGATGTAATTGAGATATATAGATGTAATTTCATTTTCAACATATATTTTCAAAGCCCTCATCATGATGCTTTGGACAACTATCAATTCTCATCTAATTTGAATCATATCTTCTAGTGGCAAACAAAAAGAAGCCAACCCTCCCCCCTCTAGGCTTGTAGCTCTAATTTCTATATAGACACATACATTTGTTTATACATTTCATGTTTTGTGACATACACCTGTAGTTTAAAACATTTTCAAGTCCTTCTAGAATAATCTACCTGAGTCTTTAATTATTAGTTATTGGTTCTCTCTGTTAAGAATATGGACCAATGTTATGAAAATTGTATATGATTTAGCATTGGATTTAATTTTGGTACCATACTTGTGTCGATTTCAGGTACAGGTATCCTTTTGTTAAAGATCGTTCGAGCTTTTCTAATTAAGAGTGTGGCATGGGTTACTTCTTAGCGCTGTTGTGCCTAGTACTTAAACATTGGCTCAAGGCAATTTTTTATTTTTCCATTAGAGGGGGCTCGTACATGTTATGCAGTACCCCTTGTGAATACTCCCTCCGTATGAAACGTTATTAATGTTAGTTGAGTACCTAGCTCTCCATTAGATTGATCTGCAATAATACCTAAGACTTCTCTCAATTCTACTAGGTCGCCATGAGTAGGATTTCGATCAATATTAAGTAATATTTTATATAATTTTTTAAAATTATAAAATAATTTTTAAATTTTATAAAATTACAAAATAATCCTTCAATATATTATATTATAAAATTCTTTTACTTTACTTCAATCACATCTTAAGAAATTATAATAATATAAATTTAATATAAAAGATATTTCTTTATTTTTATTAATATTATTTTCACATATTTCTTATAAATTAAAATAAATTTAATTTTGGATATTATCTTTTATACTTCAAAAGTTATTATGATATTTTCTATATATATATTTAAAAGATATATTCAATATAAAATATATAAATTCAGTTATGTATATTAAACTGATTTATTTAATTATGAATTCTATAATAACTTTTTATTTTATTTAATAAATTATTATTTATATTTTGTTTTTATTGAATAAATTATAGGTAATTATCATTTTTATTTATAAGCAATTAATATTTTATATATAGGAGTAATTTTATGTTTTTTAATTTAATCTTAAAAGTTTTTTAAATTTATAATTCTGACCACTATTTGACCGTTATTCTAGTCATCAACCGATACTTGTCGGTACCAATCGAAAGATCTGGTACCATATGATATTAGAGTCTAGTATGAGATTTTCTTACTGAGTACCAATTTTTTCTTGGTAAGATTGGTGGCGATTGATACCAACCAATACAAAACAATAATACAAACCAATACAAAACTTGTAAATTAATAAGTTCTCGTACATTTAACAATCTTTTTTTTCAATTCATCTTCAATTTTTTCAGTCATATTTTAAAATTTTTAATTTTGTTTATTATTTAATCAATTTTAT
>JAOSBN010000006.1:1986268-2000884 GCA_027563595.1 Erythroxylum suave | reverse complement strand
GGTGATGTATTACCTTTGTTCTTGTCCACTTTACATTACAAGAGAACATATCTTTAAAGTGCAAACTTGATGGATGGATATTTGTCCCTACAGAAAGATTAAAAAGAAAAAGAATTACTACATTCCACCAAACTTTTAGTTTATCTTTTTATCCCCAAAACAAACAATCATCGCAAAAGCTACATCATAAAAGTTTGTATGACTTTCAACTCAAATTAGCAAACTTTGATCAATTCAATTATAAAAATTTTAAAATATCTAATTTTTTAGCTCGATTTTTAATATATCGGTTTGATTTACGTACTTTAATAACTTTTATTGCTAAGAATCGATTACTTTATTAATTAATCGATCAATTTTTATTAATCAATAAGGACAATCTCTTTCAGTTATATTTAGTTTATTTTATGACAGCCTAATACTGATTGAATCTTTTAAATCTTAAACTTTTTATCTTATCGATTGATGGAGTGGAAGGCATAGAGCCAAAAGATTTTGTGTTCGAATCTCTCTATTTGTACTATCTCAATCGAGCCTATCGTACAAGACTTACCTAATAAAAAATATCGAATTGACATAATTTATAAGTTATTGATGAAATGTTAATGTGATATAATGTCACTTATCTTATAGTTAAAGCAGTCGTGGGGTCTGTCGCAGTCATAAATAGAATAAAATAACACGAGCCCCTTTTTCAATTTCGTAGCCAGTCAACCTAGGTTGAAAGAACCCATTAGCCACTCATTTGATGCCACTGGAAAAAATCAATTTCCATTTACTTTACTGAAAAGTTGCTGTCTTTTCCAAATAAAATCACTAATTATCTATACAAGAATGAACCCTAACTTGACGTTGGAATTCCATAATTTGTTTGTTTATAAACTTATAATTATAATAACTAAAAGTATTAGTGTTTGTAAGTTATTGCCAATAATATAAACACAATTATAAGTAATGTTGGCGTAGCAAAATGAATTGCAACTTATAATTGAAAAATCGAATCAGTCGGTTTAATAGTGAAATTTTTTAATTATCTAATTTTTTTATTTAATTTTTAATTTTTCAGATCGGTTTATTTTAGTAACTTTTGTTAAAAATTGATAAATTATATTAAATTAAATTTTCATTTAATATATCGAAACTTTAAATTAATGATAGTTTTCTTCAATCGTATTTAAAATATCAATCTTTAATCAATTTTATGGTTGTTTAATAACAGTTGAATATTTTAAACTTCTTATCTTACAGATTAATTATGATTCGGTTTTTAAAACACTTATTTTTAAAATAAAAAATTATATTTACATTTGTTATTCTTGTTTTAAAACTTCAATTAAGATTATTTCCATACAATATTCTCTTATACTCTTTACTAAGGCTTGGTTTGCAAGAGCGATAACGATTAATAACCTGCTGAAATGATAAGTACTTATGTGTTTGAGATTGGATTTATATTTTGGTAACTGACTAACTGCTGAAATATGAAAATAAGTGCTTAACAAGTGTGGTTGCGGTTGCTGAAAAGAGATAAGATGACTAAAAATTTCATTGATTTAATAAACTATTAATTATTGTATAGATAATTAAAAAATTATATTATTAGTCATATAAATTTAAAATTATAAATAACAAAATATATAACATATCCATCATTATCTTTTTCTTGATATGTGCTTATTTATATTATTGAAAAATGAGATATAATGGAAAATAACAATTATCAGAAGGTTATTAATGGAAAGTAAAATTTTTACTACAAAAGCACTTTCTTACTGCAACCCTCTTTCTAGTTATCGATTTCTGCGATAACACCACACTTTTCTTCAATCTCTGATTGTTTACCCACAGATCTAAACATGTGACTGAGTTTGAAAACTGCGGTGAATAAGTACTTATCCACACCACATCGTAAATCCAAACATAGTCTAATTCTTTCCCTATTCTTTGGACGTTAGAGGGTCTGAGAATATTGTTGAATTATATGGAAATTAGTATATATATATCAAGTTTATTAGGCTGATTGCTTTTGTCATGCTTTTTTATCAGATCAACCCTAATAATGGGAATTATAGGTTATAAAAATGAAGAAAAAGGAAAGTTTAAATAGGTCTGGCTTTATGACTAGATGTATGTATTATTACAACTTTTGAGTCAAATACATGGCAAAGTCCTTAAAAGGAGGTCAAAAGCAAGCAAGGATTTAAAGTGTCCGCGAAAAGGACAAAGAGATCGGAACTGAAGAATATGTTTTGTTGTCAAATTTAGGGCATGACCTAAACAATCCAAGAATAGATGGCCATGACTGTTTTTTGCTTTTCCAGCCCACTAATTAGACATGGTTATAGGCGGAGTCGAGTTTTTTTTTAAACAAAAAGGCCTAGCGCCTCAAAAAAACATCCGATTATTGGTCATTAAAAAGTAGGACCCTCGTTCCGGGGATTGGAGAAGTCCACACAACCCAGGGACGAAAGTGGGAAGATCCTCTCCTAGTTAGAAAATCCGCACATTGATTAGCCTCGCGGAAGAAATGAGAAATTGAGCATACTCATATGTTATTGAGAAGTGACCGAACCTGGGACAAGAGACAAATAGGAATAAAGGGGGGAATAGGATTGAGAGATAAGACGAGCTACCTTTAGCGAGCTTGTTTCCACTAACACCTTGTGATACCCAAGTTTACAGGTAAATTTCAATCAAAATCAAGTGGTGTCGTCCTAATTTAAACTCGAGTTCACTTTCAAAACTATATTGCTTTGATCTTAAATTTTTTTAGTATTAAAGCCTTAAATTTCTTAATCAAATTAATGTTGTTTCAGAATAAAATACAAGATCAGATTGTTCTGATCGACCTTAGATTCAATTTAATATAAAATTCAATTAACTCAAACTTGATTCGTTCATATTAGTTTTAGATTGTCATGCCTACTTTTACTTCCACTAGAATAGCCTTTATTTTGTAAGCCAAACATTGTTACTCATCTTGCAGAAATTACTAATATTTAAACTTACTTAACTAAAAGGAAATGCTATTTTTTAATATAAAAAACATGGGATGACTATTTTTAAGTACACACTAAGTAAATCCTTAGAAGTATGCATGGCAGCAAAAAATTATTACAATTTAGGGTTAATTATTAAAAAAATTCAAAATTTTAATTATGGCTCAAAATTTAAACAGTAATAATAAAATATTCAAATTTTTAATTTTCAATTTTAGCCCAAACTTTAAAAAATGACAATAAAATGCTTAAACTTTCAATTTTTCAATTCTAACTTAATGTTATCTGTTGTCTTCCCGATGTCCTCAACTATTTGTTTTCTGTTTGTTCTTTTGACGCCTTAGACTACTCTCGCATTATAGCGTATTGGACCAGTAATCCTTCGGTTTTAGTTCATTCTCCTTATGCCCTTAGTGTGAGAGTGTTAAGGTTGCGTAATATGAAAATCTGATAACAAACTGAAAATAAAGGAAAAAACTAAAATCATAACGTCAGGTTGTTGAGACTATGTACTCTGATTTAGGTCATTTTTAAACAACAAATTGTTTTAATTATGTGATTAAATGACGTCGTTTCATTAATCTTCATTTATTGTGCTAATTTTGACTAATGTGTATTAATAGTTAAGGTTTCTGAAGCACGTCAGTAAAATTGATGAAAACACTAACATCGGGTTAGAATTGAAAAAATTGAAAGTTTAAATATTTTATTGCTATTTTTTAAAGTTCGATCTATAATTAAAATTTGACAAAGAAATTGAGCTTTTTTTATAATTAACCCTACATTTTATTTGAATACGAATAATTGGTTTTTAATTTAGAATCGATTATGGCTCAAGTTGGGCTACCTAAGGACCTAGGCACAGGCCTTGGGTGGGCTCTCGTTCAATCCTAGACGCAAGTCAGGCCGAAACATTGACATCCCTTCCTCTCTCCTAGTCACCTTTGGATAATCTTTTCGGAGATAACCAGCATGTAATGTGATATGATACGTGAAGTGTTGAAACAAAGAGAAGCAAAACGAAGAACCAAGGCTGCGAAAAAGGGCGCCTGAACTGAATTTAGTGCATCATCATCTTTCACTCTTTATTGTCTCTCTCTTTTGGTGCAACCGTGCGTTTTGATGCTTAGTTCATTCAAAGATACGTACACATAGATTAGCACTTGAGTGCACGAAATGCACATCAACGCTTTACAAATTAAAAGAAAGCTTTTGACTCTTTGATACTTTGAACAAGATAATTGAGAGATCATTCTTTCCATAATTAATCTCCAAAAGGTTGTGAAAGTAATATCAATATTTTAAGAAGTTAAACAGGGATTTAAGATTTAAAAGTATTATACCGTCACAAAATCAGTTAAGAAGCTATGAAGGGATCTTCTGATCAATCTAGAGATCATTTTGATTCCATTAGTATCGAAGATTCGGAATATTACACATTGATCAATTAAAGAGAGATTCGACAACTAAAACTATCTTTAAACGGAACGAATAAAGATAAAATCAGACCGATTCTTTAACTACGATTCTAGATATTCTTCAATGTCCCTCCTATTCACGGAAGCTGAGAAGGAGATGAATAATCATTGCTTCCGGAAGAAATAGTAGAATTTCTTGAAGGAGACTATCTTTATCATTGAAATTTTAATATTTAATAAGCTAATCATTTTTTTAATAACAAAGATTATTAAAATAAATCAAATTTAAAAGTTAGTCAGTTTAAATTTTTCATTGTTGAACTGATTCAGTTAATTTAATTTTTTAATCATTGAGTAAAAATATGGATTTTGCTCAAAATTAAGAAGTAAACTTTGTTTTGATTAAGATTTAGGTGGGATTTAGATTTTCAAAAATATTTTTTATATTTTAGATAAGATTTGAATTTAGGATTTATATTCTAACTCAGTTTGACTTATTTAGTTAAAATGATGTTTTTTTTAAGTCATTTATAAATAGATGAATAACATAAAACAAACTCAAATTTATGTTGTTTGTTCTTGATAAACTTTTTATTCCCTCTCTTCCTTATCTTCACTAAGTTATTTCTTCAATGGTTCATAAATGTTGTTTATGTTGTTTGTTTAGAAATGTATGTTATGTCTTCATAAACATGTGAACAACTTTATATATGCTTCTGATGAGCATAGGTTGGTCAAAGGACAGAGGAAAAGAGTCTTGGACCCATTTGAGCCTAACTTTTTAAGACCTCAATAATTATGATTTTGGACTCTTTACATTAGATTCAAATTCATAAGTGACATGGGTCACGAAAATATCTTACAATTTTATTTAATGGATAAATATTAAATTTAATTCCAACCCAGTTAAACATTATCTCATTGAATGAATGAAACAAAAATATATCATCTTATTGAATGTATAAAATAACAACTTTTTATTTTATTTTAATAAAAAACCTTTTAATATGAAATTATCATAGTGAAATATTCAATTTTTGAATTAAAAAAGAAGAAAATAATGTAACTTATTAGGAATACACAAAAAGGAAAATACATAATATGTCTTGTTTAAAAGTATCTATTTCTATAACCTACAAATTTTGTTAAAGTGGTGCATAAAAAAAAAAAAAGTACAACCCATTCTTCTATAAGAAATTAATAGTCTTACTTACCCAACAAATTAAAAAAGAAAAGAACATATTCATTAGTAAAATTGGATCCCTATAAATAAATCCCTTCCAATGTGCTAGTTAATAAATATAAGGATTAAATGCAAATGATGATTCTTCTCGGGCCGTTTGGAAACTTTCGAATTATATTCACTGACGAATTAGATTCAAATTACATTTGCGTGATTCAATTAAATTTAATTGTTTGGAATAAATCTATAAATATTATAATTGAATTTAATTACATTGTTTGGAACACAATAAAAATGAATTCAACTACTTCATATGACTTTTCTATCCTTAACTAAAAATAGTATGTAATCAATGTGTGTGTGTTTTGTAATAATTTGTATCTTTATATTGTGTATATTTGGCAAAAGAACTTTTAATGTTTTAAAAAGAATTAGTTTTTCAATTTAAACACCAAATCAAACCATTTGAGATATGAATTGAATTCATAAAGACAATGAGATTCAATTACATCATTAAATTCAAATCATCTCTTTTTTAGCATTCCAAACGCATAAATTAAATTCAATTACATAAAATTAATGAATTGAATCCGATTTATTAGATTCCAAACAGGTTAGGAATGACGATGAATTGGCCCAGATCTGAGCCTTTACTTGATCAGGCCTAAGGTAGTCGGCCTAGGCTTGAGCCAAACTCAACCTGACCTGAATTTTTTTAAAATTAAAAAAATAAAAATGACGTCATTTTACTTACAAAATAGAAACAAACTTTCCCTTGTCAATGTTTCGAAAAATGATTTGAATATGAGAATCTCATTTATAAGATATGAATATTAGGTTTACATTTCCCTATCATGTTGGACTCAAGTTTGGGCCGGGCTTACTTAGTGGTCGACCAATCCAGTCCAGCTCTTACTCTTGACACGCTCACAATCCTGCACTCGTGCGATAACTTGTGCTGAGCTTGTCCATTGTAAAGAAGATCTTTATCCATATCCCTAATAATGCCACTTGCGAATTGTAAGGCGACACGTGTACTCGTGCTTAGGGACACTAACAGACGATCTCTCCCGCCAACTCTATCTGTTTTTAGCCAACACCGAGGGAGGTTTTGTGTTCAAGGATGGAGAATTTGATGGCCCAGAGCATCTCCAAACCTCCGATCACAATCCCGACCAAACAAGACACCACATGGGATTTCTCGAACAGACCCAATATAGCATCTGTCCCCTTCTCCAGAAAGCGACACCAAGTTGTTACGGACTCGTACGTAAACTACCTCTGCAAAACTGGACGATTGAACGAGGCAGTGGCGGCTCTTGACTCCTTAGCTCAACATGGGTCCGAGGTAAGACCCGATACTTTCCTAAATTTGGTTCAGTCTTGCATCGACTCGAATTCCCTTATTCTGGGTCGCAAAGTCCATTCTCGGATTGGTTTGGTGAAGCGCAAAAGTCCATTTCTTCAAACCAAGCTGGTCAGTATGTATGCTAAATGTGGGAACTTGGAAGATGCGCGTAAAGTGTTTGCTGAAATGGGTGAGAGAAACTTGTTCTCTTGGTCGGCGATGATTGGTGCTTGTTCTAGAGAGCGTAGATACAAGGAAGTGATCGAACTCTTTTATATGATGATGTCAATGGAGGATAGTTGTTTGCCTGATGCGTTTTTACTGCCTAAGATATTGCAAGCGTGTGGGAACAGCGGTGATGTAAAGACTGGGAAATTGATACATTTGTTGGTAGTGAAATGCGGAATGGGTGATATTCCGCGCGTAAGCAATTCGATATTAGCTGTCTATGCCAAGTGCGGGAAGTTGGACGTGGCAGAAAGATATTTTGAGAGGATGGAACAGAAGGAGACAGCAGCTTGGAATGCTATGATGTCAGGGTACTGTCAAATTGGTGATGTTGAGAAGGCTCATAGATTGTTTGATGCAATGTGCAAAGAAGGGACTGACCCGGGTTTAGTAAGTTGGAACTTGTTGATTTCTGGTTATAACCAAATAGGGCGTTGTGATGTTGCTATGGAATTGAAAAAGAAGATGGAGAGCGCTGGAATTGCTCTTGATGTTGTCGCTTGGACATCAATGATTTCTGGTTTCGGTCAAAATAATAGGACAAATCAGGCATTAGACTTGTTTAGAGAGATGATTCTGGCAGGGGTTAAACCAAATGGTGTTACAATTGCAAGTGCCGTTTCAGCATGTGCATCTTTAAAATCATTAAATTCAGGGATGGAAATCCATTCCCTTGGTGTTAAGTTGGGTAATGTTCACGATGTGCTGGTTGGAAATTCTCTAATAGACCTGTACTCAAAGTGCAGGGAGCTAGAAGCTGCTCGACAGGTCTATGATCTGATGGTAGAGAAAGATGTTTTTACTTGGAACTCAATGATTGGAGGTTATTGTCAAGCTGGATATTGCGGTAAGGCCTACCTGCTGTTTACGCAATTGCAGAATTCTAATATACAGCCCAATGTCATCACATGGAATACAATGATATGGGGTTATTTACAAAATGGAGATGAGGATCAAGCCATGGATTTGTTTCAAAAGATGGAGAAGGAGGGGAACATCAAGCGGGATACTGCATCATGGAATTCACTTATTGCTGGTCATATACATATTGGGCTAAAAGACTTGGCATTGAGCATATTTCGGCAAATGCAGTCTGCTGGTATTCGTCCTAATCCTGTTACCATATTGAGTGTTTTACCTGCTTGTGCAAGTTTGATTGCACTCAACCAAGTAAAAGAGATCCATGGTTGTGCATTGCGCAGAAATCTAGTATCTGCCTTGCCTGTGGTTAATTCACTTATTGACACTTACGCGAAATCAGGGAATATAGCTTATTCAAGAAGCATATTTGATAGGATTATATTCAAAGATTTGATCACCTTTAACTCAATGATTGCTGGTTATATTTTGCATGCTTGTCCAGATGCTGCACTTGATATTTTTGATCAGATGAGAATATCAGGAATTAAACCAAGCAGAACTACTTTTGCTTCTATAATTCTCGCACAGAGTCTTGCTGGAAAAGTTGATATGGGGAAGCAAGCTTTCTCTAGCATGGTTAATGACTACAAAATCATACCAACTTTAGAACATTATTCCGCTATGGTTGATTTATACGGTCGTTCAGGTAGGCTTGGAGAAGCATTGGCATTTATTGAGGATTTGCCAATCAAGCCTGACTCATCCATCTGGTCTACCTTCCTAACTGCCTGCCTCATTCATGGCAATTTTGACATGGCAATGCAAGCTAGGGAGACTTTGGTGAACTCAGAACCCAGGAATTCTTTGATTAATCAGTCTAATTTACAAGGATATGCTTTATACAGAAAAGTCCTTGATGCTTCGAAAGTAAAAAAGGTTGATGGAAATGGCAAGGTACCGAAACTTATTGGACAGAGCTGGATTGAGGTAAAAAAGAAGGTGCATTCTTTTGTGACAGGCAACCGGCCTAAATTCAACCCAGATGTTCTGCTTTCTTGGGCAGAAAGCATCTCAAGTGAAATCAAGGCACAAGATCTGGGTTTAGGGTTTTATAAGGATGAAATAGAGGAAGAAGATAGGGAAGAAATTGTTGGTGTCCATAGTGAAAAGCTTGCCCTAGCTTTTGCTCTTGTTTCATCACCTTCTACACCCCAAAGTATACGAATTGTTAAGAACATAAGAATGTGTGGAGAATGTCATGGGATAGCTAAATATATCACCTTGAAATATGGCTGTGAAATATACTTGAGTGATTCAAGGTCCTTCCATCACTTTAAATCTGGGAAATGTTCTTGCATGGATTATTGGTAGGTTAAAAAGCGAAAACATAAATGTGTAATTGCTGTCAAGATGAATCCCCTGATAACATAGTAGCTTATTGGAAATTCATTTACACTTACATGTTTACTGCTTCCTGTGTTTTATAACCATCATTGCAAAACATTGTGTCGAAACAATGGGCAGGTGACATATTTGCCAGAGGATTTAAGGTTGACAGTTGTTGAAATGGTGCCTTGCTTGCAGACCAAAGTCCAGTGTGTTAGTAGGTTTAGTTTTGAGTTACCTCGTTGCAACTTCTTTTCTATTTTGTAAGTAGTCAATTACGAAAGAGTGAAAGAAGTATGCTGACAAAAATCCTATGGAGAAATAAGTTTTTTTAAACTTAATCATAAGGTGCCAACTGGAAATGAACTCCTGTAACTTTTGATGGAATGTTGGAATGGACTTGAAAGACTGCCTCAAGATCCAGAAGCATATTTGAAGTGCATTGACTGATATTGCGAAGTATGTACCAGATGGCTATGGCATCAGTAGTGCGGAAGGAACACATGATCAGCCAAGAAACAAGAAACGTGTGAATTTACTGGAAACAGGCAGTTTTTCCCAATTCCAGTTCTGTATGGAAGTCAAGTTCTCAGGCAATCTTATTCCTTACATTCGATGTTCAGTACCTCGTGAAGGGGCATGATTGAAGTCCTCTAATTTTTTGAAGGCATTGTAAAGTTTCATCTTGTATTCCCACTTCTTTTATGAAAATACAGCAAATAAAGTTAACAAAGCTTATTACTTTTTCCTATGATCTTTTGCTTCATTTAGAACTTGATATCTTGGAATTTCATACAATGCCAGCCGGTAGCTCAAAAACTAGTTACTTCGATGGTGAAGACTATATATTTGAACTTACCGTAGTCACTAGGAACTAGGAAGCTCATGATTTTATAGAACACTTTGAGAGTTTGGTAGGGACGAGGGGTAAGGATGGAACTTAAAATGATAGAAAAGGAGGAGAGTATCTTCTCAAATGAGAAATACCCACATATGGGACGTAGAAACCTCACACCAGTGAAGAGTCAGCTTCCAGAACCCGGGCCATTACTGCAAGATTCTGCAACACTATTATGAACAAAGCTTTCATAATATGAAAAGTTCCAAAGGGAATGTCAAAAAGTTCCATGCTTTTTTCTGAGGCATCCATAATCGTGAATAATTGAGCTTAATGTTGTAGTAGCTCTCAAATAGTAGACACTGCAGAATCTGACAATAATTGATGGAGGAGCTGTTTTGCTTGTCCACGATTGTGGAAACTCACGGTTAGAAACCAGTGGTGCCTTTTCAATCACAGGATAATGGATGCTTTATTGAAAAGGTTGTTTCATGGATCTGATTCTCTTATCTTCGAACATGTCCCTCTTTAGTGCATTTGGAATTTGTTTCTTCTGCTAGCTTCAGACAGCTATATTTTGCAGAGTTTCCACTCACGAGGATGCTTTTGTTGCTCATTAAATAGGACTAATACTTCTCTATTGCTCTGTGTAGCATCAAGAAAGTTCTTCCAGCCGGCACTAGATCGACACGACTTTAAGTATCTGTTTATTTACCAACGGAATGGTACTGTCTAAGTTCCGTTAACTTGCTTCTCTGCAATACTTTTTCTTTTGAACTTCTTTATGTGTAAGCACTAATAAGCTGGGAGTGTGATGATGTTTTCAGAGCTCTGAAAAAGGAGAAAAGGTACCTGTTAGCGTTGGTCCTTGGGGTGGTCAAGATGGGTTTCGTTGGGATGATGGAGTGTACTCGACAGTCAGACAATTCGTGATAGCTCATGGTGCTGGTATTGACTCCATTCAGATTGAGTATGATAAGAAAGGGGTCTCAATTTGGTCAGAGAAGCATGGAGGATTTGGAGGCAATAGAATAGACAAGGTTAGTCCGCTCTTTCATGAAGATATTGTCATTGATTTTTGGTAGAATTCTGGTGATTCTAGACTAACATAGGAATGAAATGAAATGTCCATAGCACTCAGGGAGAGGGGTTTAGCCTGGTGGCTAAGAATGTAGGGAAGCTTAGAATTGATGTTTGAATTGAAGTTTGATCGAAATTTAACTATGTATATTGTATAGATGTTGCAATCGTAGCAAGAAGTACGATCAGAACTTGGACACAGGATCTGTGAAACTATCATTGTTCCTAATGATCTGCATCTTGCAGGTGAAACTTGATTACCCAAATGAGTTCCTTACTTCAGTCAGTGGACACTATGGCGGCATAAACGACTGGGGACCTGTACTTATTCGGTCACTTACATTTGAAAGCAACAAGAGAACATATGGACCATTTGGAGTAGCACAAGGCACGTGTTTTTCATTACCAGTGACTGGGGGCAAGGTCGTTGGTTTTCATGGAAAAAGTGACTGGTGTCTTAATGCAATTGGGATATATTTGAAGCCTCACCAGCAAGAGAAAAGCTCCAAAGCTGTAGTCAAGACGAAAAGCTACAATACTAATGCGAGTGACAGTGTAGGCTACTCTGTTATACAAGGAAGTGCAGGCAATGCTTATGACATAGTTGTTGCTGTGAGGCAGAAAGATGATAATGGCAACCCTCTACAAAAAAAGCTCTCAACACAAATTTCAAAAGAGGAATATACCGATGCTGGAACAATCACCAAGGTAAGACATCTCTCCCATGTTTCTGTTCTTTTCACATGATTGTTTTTGTCTCGAGTGTATCATCAGACTCTAAATAGAAGACCTGAAATTCAGGGAGCTAGTTTAGGAAGAATTCCATCAAAAATTGAAGGTCTGATAACATTTGGACCCTGGGGTGGCACTGGTGGTTCCTTGTTTGATGACGGACAGTACTCGGGGATTAGGCAGATCCATTTGTCACGCAGTATTGGCATTGCATATATTAGAATCCAGTATGATGACAATGGACAGCCTAAATGGGGAAGCAAACATGGCGGAAGTGGAGGATTCAAAACTGATAAGGTTAGTTGTCTTAGAAACAGAGTTATCCGTTTCATACCATGCCACATACCGTCCGGAAAAGGATACAGAATAGCTTGTACCTTACCAGTTTGATGTACCAAAATCGTAGGATCTTCAGGTTTTCATTTCAGAAAACTGGAAAACTTGGTCCAGTGTCTTACTATTAAGTATTGATTGGTGCATTTCTTGCAGATAATATTCGATTATCCTTCCGAGATACTAATGAATATTAGTGGAACCTATTGGCCTTTAATGTACATGGGGCCTCATATAATCAAGTCGCTTACTTTCTACACCAACAAAGGAGTGCATGGTCCATTTGGAGAAGAACAAGGACCCTCTTTCGCCACCAAAATGAAGGAAGGCAGAATTGTTGGATTCCATGGAAGAGAGGGTCTTTTCCTGGACGCCATAGGAGTACACCTTGTAGAAGGAGTTGTAAAACCTTCAAAGCATTATCTTTCTGATGCAATAACTAAAACTGGAGCAGATGTTGCAGAAATAGACAACTCTCCCTGGTCTAACAAGCTTGTAGTTGCTAAACGAGGACAAACCGAAGATGTTGCTTGTGGAGTGGTCAAAGAACCAGCTCCATGTGGACCAGGTCCATGGGGTGGAGATGGAGGAAGACCATGGGACGATGGAGTGTTTTCTGGGATTAAACAGATACTTGTAACAAGAACAGAAGAAGCTATTTGTTCAATACAGATTGAGTACGACAGGAATGGACAATCTGTCTGGTCTGTTAAACATGGAAGCACCGGAGGAACATCAACACAAAGGGTACATAAAACAATATAATCTCTCCAAGAGAACCTTAAAAATCTATAAGAAACTTGATAAGAGCTTCACTTCCAATGACATGGGATGTGACTTGTTTTTGCAGGTGAAATTGGAGTACCCTCATGAAGTCCTGACATGCATATCAGGATACTATGGTGCAATAAACAGAGAGGATAGGCCAAAAGTCGTGAGGTCGCTGACATTTTACAGTAGTAGAGGTAAGTATGGGCCGTTCGGTGAAGAAATTGGTACGTTTTTCACGTCAACCACGACTGAAGGAAAGGTGGTGGGCTTCCATGGAAGGTGTGGGGCTTATCTTGATGCTGTTGGGGTTCATATGCAACATTGGCTTGGAAATGACCGACCATCAAAGCCTTCTCTTTTCAAGTTCTTCCATTGATTGATTTGATGGACATGCTTTGCTTATTAATTAATGAAATAATACTTTTAATCTGATTTCATCTTTAATTCAAAATTTTAAAATATTATATTACAAACTTATGTTTGTGTATAAATCACTCTTAATTAAAAGATTTTAATTCAAAGATAAAAAATTTTAATCGGCAAAAACTGTAAAAATTTGAAATGGCAATTTGGCTCGGGTTTGACTTGGCCAAGCCTAAAGTCAACGGGCTTGGTCTGAGTTGATTGGCCATGGATCTAGCCATGGATCGGGCCATGGGCTAGTATTGCTTGAATCAATTGAGCCATGGATGAGGTTGGGCTAGGGCCTTCATGGCTAGACCAGGAGTGGCACAATGGCCTCGTTTAGTCAAAAATGATGTCCTTTTATAATTCTTTTTAAAAATCATAAATTAGGTCGAACCGGACAATCCTGACCTAGTTAGGTCACGAGTCAGACCAGATTAGCTATACCTGATAAAAATTTTGAATTGCCTAATTTTTTTATTTTGTCTTAAATTTTTTTGTTCAATTTACTTTAATAACTCTTATTATTAAAAACTGATTAATTTATTAATTAATGGGTTAATTTTCATAAATTAATAAATTTTATAATCTAAAATAAATTAAATAATTTTCAACTAACAATATTTAAATTAAACTTTAAATTTTTGACATGTAAAGATAATTTTTAAAATTATATTTTAAAATATTTAATTTTATTTAATATTATGACAATTTAATAAATTTTTTTAAATCTTAAATTTCTTGGTTTAACATCCGCTCTGATTTTTAAAATATTTAAATATACAATTCTTAGAAAACTTTCAAATTTGAAAATAAAATCAAAATTAATTTTAAACAAATTTTAAATATAGCTCAGTAAAAAAAATTGAAAATTTTCACCTATATTTTAAACTAGATTAAGATTAAAAAAATTTGATTAGGCCTCGAGGGTTTAATTTGATATGATCGGCTTCTTATCATCTTATCTTAAGTTGATTGATTTGAGTTAAATTATTGATTGACAACACCTAAAGTTAATTAATTTGACTTAGACT
>JAOSBN010000006.1:1952938-1978627 GCA_027563595.1 Erythroxylum suave | reverse complement strand
AAACAAGATAAAGTTTTAAATATTCAATCAATATTAGACAGTCATAAAATCGGTTTGAAATATGACCGGAAGAGATTGTTTTTACTTACCGAATAATTTGAGTTTTAATTAAAAATAACATATTTCTATTTCTAAGTATTTATTAATTTACAAAAATTAGCTAATTAATTAATAAATTGACATATAACAATAACTATTAAAATAAATCAAACTGAAAAATTAAAAATTTTATAAAAAATTAAAAAATTCAAAATTTTTACGAAATAACAAAGCAAACTAGCTATATTTTTAATTATTTTTACTGCTAAAAAGTAAATAAATATGCACTTCGTTTAAAAAAAGTGAATGTTTTAATCTCGGGTACCGAAAAAGGAATGTTATATTTCTCGAGAAAGGAACAGAAAATAAAGGCATAGTATTCTATGGTCCTCCGTGCTAAGGGAATATATTTAGTATCCAAATAATTTATAAATTAATATAAACAAAGGCATCGTTTGGTGATTAATATAAGAAGCTAATCTCTGTAAAGAACTTACATGATCTGTGAAGTACAACTAAAATATAAAATATTGTATTATTAAATAAGAAAAATGTAATTGTGAACTTTAGCAGCATAACAATATTTAATTGATTTTTTGAACTTAATTACTTTTTGTATTTTGAGTAATTTTCACTCACAAAATTATAAGAAAATAAATTGATTCATTAAATAAATAAAAACATTTGAAGTTTAGTTATTCTTAGTGGGAGAAAAAGATTTAAGCAAAAATAATTATATACAAATTTTAAGTATTACTTTAAAAAAATCATCAATACTTAAATTTTTTTTAAATTTCTGTCACTTTTTAAAATATTTTTCTTATGAATTAATTTAAAAATAGATATATATATATATATAAAGCATAATATACAAATAAATCAAATATTATTATCCTCAATTAGTAGAGAGTCTGTCCAACATACCAATAATTTATTATAATTGTCATAAATTATTAATTTGAATTAGATTTAATTATTTGGGTCAAGTTTAAGAATTATATTAAATTATCATATTGATATAGCCTCTAGGGGGTGGTTGAATTGGTAGAGTGAGGAGTATGAGGTCAAAAAGTCTTGTGTTCAAATCTTTCTATTTACACTCTCTCAATCGAGTCTGTTGTACAAGGCTTGCCTAGTGCAGGTACCTGGTTGGTGTAATTTGCAGGCTATTGTGTCAATCCAGAGGTTTACCCAGTGCACATCTAAAGGATAGAGGCTGAGAGTTTCTTCTTTCCCAAAAAAAACATTTGATTGATTAATCTGCAACATTCGTTTCACGTATATTTTGTTGCTATTTTTAGTAAAAATTTGAAAAATAAAAAATTTGAGAATTTTTTTGAGAAATTTATAAAATTAAAATATTTAAATATTTAGCCTTGTATTTTTTTCTTAAAATTTTTAAATTTTATATTAAAAATTTTAATAAACCCATCCATGTAAGGGAATAATATCGGTCTAATGGCTACTATACACAGTCTCCTCTTCCAAGGAAAAAGAGAGGAGTCACGAGATGCATAAATTGAGACAGCACTGAACAGCAGAAGCATCATCATCAGCAGCCCATATCTTTGACGAAACAGAACACAGAACTTTCAACTTTGAATATGGACATTAAAAAGACTCTTTTTTCTTCAACTTTTCGTTCTTCAAGAAAGATTGCATCTTTTCAAAGGTAATACAAATGCGTTTTTGTTATACACACACACAAAGCATCCACAGACATAAAGACAACCATGGACCGAGGTTTTGTAGCTTCCTCCTGAATTAAGCCGTGTTTGTATATGAGAAAGCAGATACAGGTCACCTTGTAGAAAATAATGGCTCTTGTGACAGCATCCGAGGAAATTTCTTGTCGGGGATTTAACTTAAACCTATTTGGACATGTCTGCATTTTCGTTTCACTCACCCCTAACTGTCCTTTTCTTTTTCAATAAAAGTTAAATTAGGGTTTGAGCTTCCAATCTTATCATAGGATATTAAATTATAAAGTTCCATATTTGTAATTTTTTTATTTCTGTATTTAATTTATAAAGCTTTTAATTAAAATCTCAAGCTTTTAAATATCGAACAATTCAATTTAAAAAATTACGTTTATTAACATTTTATTAATAAAATCATAATACAAAGAGAACTATGTAAACATTCTAAATATAAGTTTTAAAATTTTTAATTTGAGTTGTTTGATTTTTTTAAAACAATAGACGATTAGTTTAAATTTTTTTAAAATTAGAGTTTAAAATAAAAATTTTGACACTTTTTAGTTCAACATCCTTTTTTGAAATGAATTTTTTTAATTTTCGTGTTAGAAAAAGTTTTTTTTAAGAACGGATAAACTTACAAATGCTATTCTTTAAATACGTAAAAGGTAAACTTTCAGATTGACGCAATAGTCTGGAAATCATGCCAACTGGTTACTCCGCACGAGAGATGTCTTGTACGATAGACTCGATTAAGAAAGTGTAGGTAGGAGGATTTGAATACATGACCTTTTAGCCCTATATCTCCCCATCTACCAACTCGATCACCCCTAAAAGGCGTGTTAATTCAAATATATTACTTAAATTTAACTTATTGAATATTTTATAGTTTTAAAATTTTATTAGATCCCAATAATAAGGAATTATGTACCCAGTAATTGAAAAGTTAAAGTAAAAATCATTTGAAATGAGATTGAAATTCTCAAGAAACTATCTTGATAGAGGTCCGGATTGGTTGTTGACTAATATTACTATAAAAAACTATTTTTATCAAACATCTTTAACAAACAGCTAATGCAATATGCTAGTCAAATCAGCTAATAACTAATACATTCAGCTAATTATTAAATGGGGCTAGAGCTTTTACACTACAAATTTCTAATTTTTGATCTAAAAGTTAAAATAAAAATAATTAAAAATGAGATTAAAATTGGCAAGCAACCATTTTGATTGGATTTTTACAACTGATTGTCGAACAGAGCCAGAGCTTTTACATTACAATTTTCTAATTTTTTAATCTAAAAGTTAAAATAAAAATCATTAAAAATGAGATTAAAATTGGCAAGCAACCATTTTGATTGCATCTTTACAACTGATTGTCAAATAGGGCCAGAGCTTTTCCACTACGATTTTTTAGTTTTTTATTTAAAAAGTTAAAATAAAAATAATAAAAAATAAGATTAAAATTGCTAAGCAACCATTTTGATTGGATCTTTACACTAAAAATATAAGATTGAAATCGTCAAGCAACTATTTTGATTGGGTCTTCCTTTACACTTACAAAATTTCCGACTTTTTGACCAACCAATATCTACAAAGTCTAGTACTTGCTTCTATTCGTTCCCCAAATTTTCCAGGGCAAGCTGTTTCCAGGAAATTGGTTTAAGGTGATTGCGTTTGACAAGAAAGACAGATGCTTTCCATCCAATCATAGTTGGCTAGAGGACATGAAAGTGGCAGATAGGACTTGGATTTTCTTACATAGTCAACAAAGCAAGCACTCATCTTTTACATGTGTACAAAACATTTTACTCATTTTAAGTGTAGACTTCGGTACATCACTACGTATATAGGCTTGGGACCCCAACCTCAACTAACCACGCAAGTTGTAACTTGAAAATGAAACATCAAGGGTTCACACTTGACAACAATGTTCTAAATCTTGAATCGGTCCGGTCATTTAATAGCAAAATCTTTGAATCGGTCAATTTTAATAGCAAAAATTTTGAAACAGTCAATTTTAACCTTTTAATTTAATTAAATTTAGTAATTTTTTATTAAAATTTATTGATTTATCAATTATTTTTTATAAACTAAAATAAATCATTTAATTTTTATTTATTAGTCTTCTTTTTCAATTAAACTTTGAAATATTTCAATCATTTTTCAATTTCTTTAATTTTATTCAATCTTTAATCGATTTCATAATAGTATAATACCAGTTGAACTTTTAAACATTAAATCTCTTATCTTACTAGTTTAATTTCTAGTCCGATTTTTAATAATAAAAAATTAAAATAATTATTAAACTAAATCAAACTAAAAAAATTTAAAACTAAATTAAAAAATCGGGTCGATCCATTTTTAAAAAATTGCTTTACACTACATTTCTATATTAATTTGCAAAAAAGAAGCCTAACTAACCCAATTATTAATTTAAAAAAACCTTTTTCACTATTAGGACTTCATAAGAAGTTAATATTATTTTCATCCAAACACGACACTCACCTCTTCTAAAGATCTTATGTATCATAAAGTTTAGAACAGTTCATGATTATGTCTCCAAACAATTCCACTGTATGAGATTATAACTAACGGAAAAAGAGAGTAAATACTATGAGGGTAAGGTTCCGAAGAGAAAAATCTTGAGAGTTTAAGCCCGTGAAACTTACAAGAGTTGGTAGTCTACAATTGACCTCGGAGTAGCATATAATCTCTTGAGGTATATTGTTTGAAGAATGATATTGTCATACGTCTAGGACATATTAGTACGTCTAGGACGTATCCTTTCCGTGTGTATCCTTCAAGGTCCCGGTGATGTATGCTTGGCACTGAAAGGAGCATAATTGGTAGAGTGAAAGTAAAATGTGCAAACCGCAATGACCAGATCATTGAGTCAATCTTAAACCAAAGCCAATCGACCTATGGTCTTCGACCCCACATGTCTCTTATATGTTATGTTACAATCATGTCTTTTTGGGAGACATCCTTATCTTGGGGCCATTTTCCAATGCATAATCAACGTTCCCTTGACTAAATATTATTGCTAACAATAATATAAGACAAAAATAAATTTTCATTTTTATAATATTAATAATTCTATATTTTATAAGCTCTAAGTGACGGGTCCTGGCTTTCAAGTTTTAGTTTAGTAACAAAAATTGAAGATTAGGTCACTGATTTCTTTGTGCAATGAGTATGGACAATGAAGCTGAGTCTTGAGCATGTAGGTTAAACTGACCGTTATTGTCTTTTATACTCTTATATAGAAAGTGACGCGTTCGATTCACAGAAACAGTCTTTTTATAAAATATAAAAAAGAAGGTTACGTATAATTGACGACCTTCTTCCTCCTCCGATCCTGTCAATTTGGGCTGAGCAAAAACTTTTTATAAAAAGAAGGTTACGTATAATTGACGAACTTCTTCCTCCTCCGATCCTGTCAATTTGGGCTGAGCAAAAAGCGAAATATGACAAGATTTCAGTCAACATATTCAAGATTGATGGGCTGTTAAGTAAAACGGCGTCGTTATTAATTAGAAAAAGGGTGGATGAAACCCTTCTTCTGTTGATAGTGTATTTGCATGCCAAATTTACCGCAGCATGAGGTGGGAAAGCAGAGAGAGACATATTAGGTATAGAGAGGGACGTCAGGGACTGGAGATGAACCTTCACACAAACGACACCGTCTCAGCCTCTGCACCCACGTGAAGCTTCCTCTGCTCACGACCCCAATAAGATCCTCCGTATCCAAAAGTGGGCACCATTCTTAGAAACCAGAAAACCCTGGCCCCCACTTCCACCTCTTACAACTCACACGTGTCCCCCAACCCCTCTCACGTGAACTGCCACGTGTTCCCAACTCAGACACTCTCTTCACGCTCTGTTTCTTGTCCTATAAAACCACAACCTGCGTCTCGGGTCATAGACAACCCAAGAACGAGCACGCATAGCCTAAGTAGGATCAGATCACAATTGGGTTTACTGTTCTCGACATGATTCTTATCTTTCCCTAAAGAAAAATCCAAAAAAAATTTCTCTTTCTCTGCAACCTTTTTTAATAATAGTAACAGATACATACACCATCAGCACTCAGCAGCAACGTGAAAAAAGGGGCTGCGATTGCGAATCTCAGCTTACGTTAGCCTCTCCGACACCTGCCACCGAGATTTTGTTCTCTGTTACTCTCTAACACAATCCCATTTTCCTTTTTATCGTGTTCTGTTCGGTGGATATATGTTCTTCTTCTTCTTCTATATTCTATGAAACACAGAGCAGACGCAGAAACAAACGTTAAAATGGTCTCCAAGCTGCTTCTACTTATGTTCGCTATCTGTCGGTTGATTATAGCCGTCGGGTTGACCGTTGACCCAGCAGAGCTTCTCCGGATGGGAGTTGACGGTCAACTCAGTGTTGACCCAGCAGACATGGAGGCTGTTTCCACGGACTTCGGTTTGCTCAGTCGAACCGAGCCGATGGCAGTGTTGCGACCAGCGTCAGCCGAGGACGTGGTGCGACTGGTTCGAACGGCGTTTAACGGGTTCACGGTGTCGGCTAGGGGTCATGGGCATTCGATTAACGGACAGGCACAGACGAGTGACGGAGTGGTGGTAGAGATGAGCCACCGGAGTGGATCGAAGAAGGCGGCGCAGCCGCAAGTTTCAGTGCAAGAGATGCACGTCGATGTCTGGGGAGGAGAGCTGTGGATAGACGTGTTAAGGAGCACCTTAGAGTATGGACTCGCACCCAAGTCATGGACTGACTACTTGTACCTCTCAGTGGGTGGTACCTTGTCCAATGCTGGGATTAGTGGTCAAGCTTTCAACCATGGACCTCAGATTAGCAATGTCCATGAGCTTGACGTTGTTACAGGTCTTCTTCTTCTTCTTCGTCTTCAGATTTGTGTCAGATGGTGTTTTCTAAACAAAGTTTTTCGCTGTGTCAAACATATCACATACCCTGTTCTATCGTGATCTTAACCTGAAAAGAATTTTCAGGTTTTGTTTTGCCTTGGTTGTGCTCAATTCTGTCCCAGGTTTTGTCTAACATAGTTTCGTACGTGAGCTCTCTTGTTTGTTTGAAGTTGTTCGCACATGAAATATTGTTTTTATTGATGACAAGACAGTTTTGTCTTCACCAGTTTTCTTAACTAAATTATGTATATATTCACCATATATGGTATATAGTTTTGGTGTTTTTACTGCTATATTAACAAGCACTGTTTGTTTCTGGATTACAGGAAAGGGCGAGCTCTTGACATGCTCAGAAGAACAGAACTCAGATCTCTTCCATTCAGTTCTTGGTGGTTTAGGACAATTTGGAATAATCACTAGGGCAAGAATTTCTCTTGAACCAGCACCCCAAAGGGTATCTTTCACTTTTACCCTTTGCATGTTGCTCTTACAAAGATAACTAGACTGCGAATTTCATATGAAAAAGAAAACACGGAATAAAGCCTTGAACTTCCTTTAAAACTTGTTGGGTTAATATAAGTACAGTGACAGAACTAAAAGTTAAAAGGTATGAACCATAAACTCAAAAGGGTTGGGTCCATATGAGCTTTTAAACACATTTAGACGGCTTTCCTAAAGCTGGCAATGTCGTTGACATGTCCTTTTGGTAGTCTATTTTTGGCTCTCTCTTTCTTATGATGATGTTCTCTTTGCTTGTCACTATAATGTTACAGGTGAGGTGGATTCGAGTTCTGTACTCCGACTTTTCGACCTTTACAATGGACCAAGAGTATCTCATCTCACTCCATCAAAAACCATCTAACCAAAAGTTCGATTACGTTGAGGGTTTTGTAATAGTTGATGAAGGACTCATCAACAATTGGAGGTCCTCCTTCTTTTCCCCTCGTAACCCTATTAAGATCAGCTCCATTAGTGCCAATGGCGGTGTACTTTACTGCTTGGAGATCACCAAGAACTACAATGAATTCTCTTCAGACACCATTGACCAGGTATACCATTACCACTTAAAACTAAAGTTTTAATAAATCTGAAAATGGCTTCCAAAGTAGAACCTTCTGCTAGTTAGAATCTGTGTCATTCTTTTTTGTTCTATTATATACATCAAAAACGCATCTTGCTTAAGTTTGAACAGTGTGTTTGATCTCAGTTTTGTCCCACTATTCCTAGATTATATGATTGAGACTACGCACATATAAAAATAAAGAGAGAACACATTATTTATACGTTTAAGCTTTCTGCAAAACGTTAACAGAAGCATCGATTAAACAAAGAATGGAAAATCTTCTGTAATCAATCATATACCCATTTGGGTACTAAGACTGAATGAAACTTTAATGTTTGTTTATTGCATAGAATATTCAGCAAATATAATTAAGCCGGCCTCCGATTAAAATATTCTGATTAATCTATCTCCCGGAACTATCCCATTGGAAGCAAACCTATCCTGACAAAAGCAAACTGTCTCGTAGCAGGTTTTCTTTTCTTTCTTTTTCCGTATGTGTACTTTGATGGTATTTATCTAATCTTTGTTGTTTGGTGATAATGAACACCAAGTTAATATAATTAAATACCAATCTAATGGTACTAACTATCTATGCCTGACAGGAAGTGGAGTCGCTGTTAAAGAAACTGAATTTTATACCAACATCAGTGTTCACGACGGATCTGCCATATCTGGATTTCCTGGACCGAGTCCACAAGGCAGAGATGAAGCTGAGGTCTAAAGGTTTGTGGGAGGTGCCACATCCATGGCTCAACCTCTTCGTCCCAAGATCGAGAATTGCAGACTTCGATAAGGGTGTGTTCAAGGGGATCTTGGGGAACAAAACCAGTGGGCCTATCCTCATCTACCCCATGAACAAAAACAAGTAAGTTTCAATCCTTTTTTTCCCCTACAATTTCTGCTTTTTCAATTTTTATTTTTAAAATTTTAATGTAGGAGCCTATGTCCGGCTCTAGATACATGCATGCAACATGCAAGTACATATATGAGGACTATAGCTGGCGTCAAGCATAGTGTGGTCACCACCCTATGTAATTTGAGGCATGAATCATGATAGGATTGGTATATTTTTTTGTGTGAATTAAGCTTCTAATTTAAATTATTAAACATATTTTATTCAAACTTTTGAGAAATTAAACTTATATGAACTATCTTTTAAATTATTTCAATAAAATTTAATGTAAAAATTATGCATATAAAGATGAAAATAAAAATATAATTAAGTATAATTATTAAAATTCAATTTTAATATATTAAATTAATTTAGTAAAAAATATATCTTTAAAATGAGGAAAAGCTTTTATCTTTTTTAAAAAACAACATAGGTATTTTTAATATAATTAGTATAATTAATTAAAATAATTTTAATCCAGTACAACCTAGATCTCTCTCCTTGAACGAAGTGCCTTTTAATAAAAAATAGAGATTAAAATTTAATTTATTAATTTTAAATAGAATTAATTGGGGATTTATTTATTATCGTGATCCTAGGATGACGTAATGACACGTGGCAAAATGTACATTCTAAACAGTGAAACACGTACATGACCCACGTGCAAAGCAGGTGGATGCTGTGTTATTAACCTCCAGCTTGGATTGACAAGCACTTCTTCTTTTGATTTTTTCTACATTACATCTTTACAAAAAAAGATAAAAAATCAGACGGCCATGATCCTCCAAGTGGGAAAGATTCCCGTGTCAGGGAGATCTTCCCTTTGAGACCAAAGATTGCGACCGTACTCGTGTCGTTGTCCGAACACAAAACAAGAGACTAAGTCGAACCAGTTCCATGAACCTTGCCGTTTAAGTACATAGATGGGTCCCCTTTTATGTAAAATGGTTTTTAGTTTTTACAGCCCAACTAACTCAACACTGTAAACGACCTGTCCAAGATGTTGGATGTTATATTTATATTAAGAATATCCTAACGTACGACTGATGGACAGTGATGACTGATCTGGTGCAGGTGGGACCATAGGAGCTCAGCTGTGATTCCTGATGAGGACGTGTTTTACCTAGTTGCGTTATTAAGATCAGCATTGGATGACAGGGAGGAGACTCGGACATTAGAACACTTGAGCAATCAGAACCATCAGATTCTGAAATTCTGTGATGATGCTGGGATCAAGGTGAAGCAGTACCTCCCCCATTACACAACGCAGGAGGAATGGGTGGACCACTTTGGAGATAAGTGGGCGCAGTTTTATGAGAGGAAGATGGAGTTTGACCCCGGGCGCATTTTAGCACCAGGCCAACGTATATTCAAACCTTCCTTCACTTCTTCTTCTTCTTCTACATGGACCAGAGTGGCCTCTTCATGGTGATATTAACCCATCCAGTTTACCAAAACCAGACTATACTAACAGATCAGGAACATCCTTGTACAGTAAGTCCAATGTAAAAGGAACTCGATTGATAATGTAGTAGTTCAATCCATGATATTTTATGTTGCAAAATTTGTTATTAATGAAGTACAAATCTAAATTCAGTTCCAACCCAAGTCTGAATTCAAATCGAACTAAACATATTCTAATTTGTTCATTCAAGATTGACAAGTTCAATGCTTGATAATTAGTTGGAACATTAACCAAGTCTGAGTTTGAACTCTTTGATGAGGAAACTAACAGAAGAAGAAAAACTAGAAACAATAAGATTCCGTAACAAAGACAAGGTTACTAGAGAGAGGTAAAGCTTTGTTTTGAGTTTGGGTAATGAGAGTATCCTTAAGAAGTAGAATGATTATGACCATTTTTCAACAAGAAAACTTCACTTTCAGGAAAAATTTTGATAAGTAATTTAAATTTATATTTTTATTTCAGAAGGATATTAAGATCTTATTCTAATCCAAAACAATTTTAGTGGACATAAGGGCATATGCTTAATGGATCAAGGGCAGTAGGATATTACTTGGGGGACTTGCTTTCTAGATTTTATCAAGAGAAATCTTGTTTCATGGGACATTAGTTTCTGTCCTGAGCATAACTTGAAAATGTGATTGTCTCAGCTTTTGTAACCTCTCCAGTATTTGGGGAACGGTTTTCTACAGTTGCTGAGTCTATACTACCGAACATCAACTACCTTTCTTAAGTATGGTTACCATCTTCAATCTTATATGGAGTGTAGAGAGGTGGGCAGATTTACCGATGACAAAGGGTCCAACAGTCCATTCTTTTATGGACAAGAAATGGATACCATACCAGTATATGTATGCTACTACACTTTGTCATCATGGAACCACCATCTTGTCTCCTTCGGTGATCTACCACTCTTGCAGTTCTTCACGTACCGATCATTGTCAGTCGGGCGTTGCTGCATCAATGGCAGAACTTATGAATGTCATTTTCTCATTACCAGTATTGTGAGCCAAGTGGATAGAATAAATAACAACAAAACTTTTAGATGTTGACCATACCTTATTGGTTGCACTTGATAACATAGAGAGGATGCTGATGCAGATAGAACTAACAGTCATAGCAGGGGACCATGAATCATACAGAATATCTGCAAAGATGAAAATGCCTGATCAAATAAGGAAGGTCATGAATGACAAGTTGGAAAGTACTTTTTAAAACCTTATTTGTTACTTTGAAACATCTAAACTTTAGTTGCAAGAGAAGTTTTCAAAATCCTATTTGCTTTTTGTAAACTCCATCCGCACACAGCTCATGGATCCAAGGACCTAATCAAGTTATAACAATCTAACAAGATAACCATCATTTCGTAATATCTTTTAGATGAAGCTTCACAACTAGGAGGAAAATTCCAGATGTACAAAGTTTTGGGCGAGACCACAACAAAATGGAAGGTGTCCTTGTTTTACAAGGAGGTGACTCAAACACAAGATGAAATGTTTAGGGAAGGGGTTACAACTTACAAGAGCAAAGGGGAAGGTATTCTTAAAGCTCAGTCCACAAAATTTTAGGCAACATCACAGAATTCGGTTCACCCAGTGAGAACCCACATACGAGACTACGATGTGGTCACAAGTTCACATCTTTAACATTGGAAAATTGTGTCCAAGACATTTGCCCGTTAACACACCAACATACTCAAGAACACAGTTAATAAATCGCAAGAGCCAGACAGTTTCTTTATCCAAGAATAACCCTTTCACTAGCAATGCCCTAAGACACCACAACTACACGTAAAGCCATTATACTATTACTAAAAAAGGCAGTTACGCCATCTAAATTTTATCATCTGGGCTTAAGGAAATTATCAAATCAAGCAATTTTCTCAAGCAATCAAATTGTGCAGACAGAGCACATGTCAATTTCGTTCATAACAACTCAATACCGGCAAATTCACTTCATTATTACAATCCCGAAAACGAACTCAAGCCATTAAAGTAACAGTAATTAATAAAAATCACAGTTAGCAACAGGCAGAAAGCTACAGTAGCCCAACAAGCTTCTAATAAATGAAAAAGCAATTAAATGCTGAAGTACCTAAGCAAATATGTCCATTGCTATAGATGTGAGGATGCGGAGGCGCGGGTGGGATAAAAATCACCTGTTTAAAACCCAAATTTCAGTTGTAATCACATTAAAAAAATGAAAAAAATTAAATGACAATGATTATATATATAGACCTGCGGTGCTTCCATGGGGTAATGTTCTGGAAAATCGACTTGAAGCTGATAAGTTTCGTTCGCATACAAAGTTCCCGGAGCTCCGTTGACTTCGATCACCCATCTTTTTCAGTTCAAAAAAACCACTAAAATTAATTCCAAAAAAATTGGAAAAATAGTATAAGAAAAATTTAGGTGTTGTACGACCTACCGTTGGAGATTATCAGTAGCTTTGTGTTTGAAACCGGTAGGAGGATTCAATTGCCATTCTGTGAGCTCCTTTTGCAGTCTATTACACGCGATCTTGCTTAAAGCCTACGTATTTATCAAAAGTCAAAACGAGAAATTGAAAATCCTCACGGAATCAAAATATCAAATCAAATGATAATGAAATCGAAGATTGGACCTTGCGTGACTGAGAGGAGGAGGAGCAGCTGGTCATGTTTCCTCAAGAAAGAGCGAGACCGCGAGAGCGAAGAAGAGGCAGCCTCCTTTACTGTTATCACGGTCTGGGTTTTTATTTTATATATATACAAACACGTATAGTGATTGGGCGTTGGTGATCTTTGTGTTTGTAGATTCTGGAACTTCAAGCTTTAGAAAATGGTGGTTGGTTGCTAATTACCCTATGTGATCTTGCCACGTAAGCTTTAATCTATCGGATTCTTCCAGTACGGATACAATCAGTTGTTTCCGTTACCATCTTTATTCTTTTACTCCTTACTATGATTATGAACTAATTTAACCATTTAAGGTCAAATTTTAGGAATGTTAATAAGTTGGGCTGCACTTGAATTGAGTCACGGACTAATGGGCTCGTGACTTAGGCTATGGTTCGATGGGTTAACTTGTTATTTGCTTTTTAAGCAAATAATTTCCAAAATAACGTAGTTTTGAAAATAATGTCGTTTTGAAAATAATGAGTAAATCACGGGCTGTCGTAGCTTGCCCCCAGGGCTAAAGCAGGCCTGGTTGGGTTGGTTTTGTCATTGCCTAAAAAACTTTAAAAAAGTAAATTAGTAAGGATATAAATATTATATCTTAGTATTTCTTTAAATATTTTCATAAAAATTTATATTTTAAATATTTATTTTCACAAACAAGAATTATTATTATTATTATTATTGTTATTATTATTACCATTACTACTACTGCTACTTTCTTTCTCTATATTAATCAAGTTAAAGTTCATTTTCTAGTATATTATCTTATTTATAACCAACTTTTTTCAGACGGGGTGTTTGAAAACTTTTGAATTGAATTTATTAACGAATTGGATTCAATTACATTAATAAGATTGAATTGAATTCAATTTACACTGTTTGGAACAAATCCAATAATATTAGAATTGAATTCAATTACATTGTTTGGAAGACAATCAAAATGAATTCAATTATTTCATATGATACATTTACCCCTGACTAAAAAATAATTTTATTAACTAATAAACATTCACATTTATATGAAGCAACTTATAAACATCAATTTCATTATAAGTAAAATCATTAAAAATGTTTATTATTAAAATGAAAAGAAAAAATTGATTGCAAATAACATTAGGCTAGACCGAGTTATGAAGATAATAGAAAACTATTATAATTTAGAAGTTTAAAAATGCATGAACGAGCAGTAGTTCTTTTGCGTTGATAACTACAAGGCATTATCAAAATTTGAAATTTCACTCCAAATTACATATTAGGCGGTTGCTGTTGCGTCATCTGCTGGAACGTGGGTCTACTGTTGGGAGAAGAGTGGCGTCGTCTGCTGTTGGGAGAAGGGTTATTGTGTTGAAGTCGCAGGTATTATTGGGTTTCAACGTTAAAAAAGAATAATTGCAACCTTTGGAATTGAATTCACGTGAATTATACCATAAATTGAATTTACAAAGATAGTGGGTTTTAAACCCACATGTGAATTTAATTCATGATTTTTTTTTGTTCCAAACAAGTGAATTGAATTCAATTCATCACGTTCCAAACAGGTTGTAAGGGTACTAAGATTTGGTAAAGAAAAAAAAAAAAACGATGACACCTTTACTAATTTGGAATAATTTTTGGGTGCAATCATTTCTTTCATTCTTTAATTTCTGAGATGCAAAGCAAGATGTTCATTATAGGAGCATTTTCAAAAATAACATATTGAGTTTAATCTATTAACCCAATCAGCTGGTTATCAAACATAATTATTATCGGTTTGATATAGTCAAATATCTAAATATCTCTTAATTCACAAAAAAATAACTGATCAATCATTTATCAAATAAGGTCATTGTCATTTTAAAATTGTAAATAATAAAAAATAAAGGTTGGCAATTAAAACTGTCATTTTAATGGGGCTTGACCCATTAATTTTAGATTTGACGAGACTGGGTTGATTTATAATGCTTAATCTGTATTATTTATAATTATGAAATATAATTTACTTTTTGTTTAGAGAATTTTAAGCACAAAATTGACGATCAGATCTCTTGTTTTAATTATAATGTTCCTATTATGTTCTATTAAATCTTATCCACATATTTACGTGAAAAAAGAGTATTTCATGTACACATAAATAGTTTTTGGGATGAAAAGCTGGTAGTGATATTTCAAAATGTTCTTCAGGATCTGAAGAGATTAATTTGTAGAACAATGGATCAAAAGCTGTTAGTGATATTTCAAGATCACAATGTTCTTCAGGATCTGAAGAGATTAATTTGCAGAACAAGTAAATTTTTTACAAAATTTGGTTAGCTTCTCAACTGGTGAGAGACTGCTAGCTTCTGCTCTTTGAATGCTAAATTACCTGAAGAAACAAGAGAATCCCACTTGAACTTTCAATCTTCTGACTGATCTGTAGCACCTTCTCTCGTCACGGGACCAGAAGGATTCGAGTCTTCAGAGGAATCAGCAAACTCCTCCTTGTACATTTCTTCAATCATCGGCTTCCATAGCCGCACTCGAGCGTTTATGAACCAGTTGGAGACCTGGAACAGCAACAAATTTCGTCAGTGAATCCATTCAATTCGTAACACGAAAGGTAGTAACTAGTTCTTGAAACTTTCATTACTTGATTCTTGGTCAATCCTGTCTGAGATGCCAACATTATTTTCTCAGAATCATTAGGGTACCTGTAATTAAAAAAAGTTGCATCAGACCTAGATTTAATTGCAGTGATCGTAGACTAATTGTGCATATTCAAGTGCTTACGGATGGAGAAAATGTTCAAAGAGCCAAGATCGCAGGATGGCTACAGAGGTCTCTGGCAAACCTCTGATAGGTCTCCAAGCTTGCCTTTGTCCTGTTATGATTCCAAGCTGTTGAAGACACAGCCTGGTTTGTCTGGTATTATCTGCATCGAACAAGTTGAGCTGTGACAAACCCCGGCTGATTCTTGGTAAATCCTGTGAAAGTTTTCTTCTTGCAGTAATGATTTGAGACACAATAGCATCTCTTAAGCTTGAGAAATGCCTGGACATTGCGTGGAGTGCTAGACCAGTGTAGGATTTGGCTGCTCCTGATCCTGCAACCTCTTCAAATGATAGTATCACTTGCTCCATTTGATGGTAGTATTTCTCAAATCTATCCTCTACCTGAAACGTATGTTACAACAAGTTTTTAAGACTTTAGGTTTTTTACAGAACCTGACAATGATATTTCATTACACCCACCTCTTCTAGTAGTGCTACAAGCTTTACAATTGTAACTTGGACTGCTTGCTTATCAGCTGTTAAGAGATCATTACTGTACAAATCTGCTTTTAACTGAGAAGAAAGTCCCAGAGTTCCTCTTCTGCTACCATGTATGAACTTGTCTGCCAACTTTTCGTTACTGATGTCAACTGTCTTCTCACTGATGTTCACAGTCTCTGCTAAAAGGACCTGAGCAGGCTTCAAGTATCGTGAATTTCTTATAACCATGGCAAAAGATTCTGCTTCATACAACGTAGTAGAAGATCTAAATGCATTGGAACTGCAGGAGTAGTCTGTGTTTACTTCCTCAAGTCCTATGTTGCAAGCTTCTCTTGCCTGCTCACCAGAAATTAAGTAACCTGAAGCTGTAAGTTCAGTATTTAAGGGTCTCTGCCTACATTGAACGTGAGGAACGAGCAAGTGAGAACCAAGAGACAAGGAGAGCCTCTGAGTTTGATTGTTGGTCTCGTCTGTAGCTCCAAGAAGATCCATTAAATGTCTTGTATGACCAACCTCTGTCTGTTCCTCCATTGAAGAAGCTCGAACAAAGGTCATTGGCCTAGACATTCTGTCCTTGAAGGATTGAACGTTAGGCAATGTACCAAGAGACTCAGAGAAAATGTTGATGCCTCTAAACTCTGAACCATAGGTGCTGTAATTGAAATGGTTTTGACTACTGGTGGGGTCCGAGTCACTGAACGGCTGCATAGAGCTAGAAGTTGGATGTGCTTGTGAATCTTGTGAAACCATAGGTGAGAATTCTTAGAATACTGGGTATCAGTGCTCCATTCTTGGTAGATTTCCAACAGAAAAAAGAAAACTCAAGCTTCACATTCACATGCAAAAACTAGATCATGGTGTTACCAGCAGAGAACTTGCAGAGCAGTTGGATTGTTAAGTAGAAGCTTAGAAAGGTCATCCGAAGGATGATTTTCAGGAACTGGAATAGCTTTTGTCCTAACCTGGATTTAAGAAACAGAAGCATATGATTTACAGGCCAAAGCCACTTGAGCATTGAACTAAACAGTGCTAAAAAGGGAAATTTAAAAGCTACAAGAGGAGTAGAACTTGCCTAAACGAGCAAAAAGAAGTGAATGTTAAGAGTCCAGCGCTAAAAAAGTTTACATCAATCTGTGAATGCTGAGAATTAGAAACTAATGCCTATTTTCCTCCATCTCTCTCTGCCTCTGAAGTAAACAACAGGTCTAAATCCAGGCAGCCAACAGCTACAATGCCTAGAGACATAGGCCTCTATTGGTTCTTCAAAGAAGCATAGCTCATTGGCTAAGTAAAGATACAGAAACTGACAAGAAAGATGGTCCTCAACTTCCCTGACAAGCAAAAGCATCATTAGTTCAGCTTTAATGCATTTCTTTGGAAGACTCAAAAGCACTTTCATGCTCAAAAACAGCGTAAAAGTTAAAACTCTCTCTCTCTCCGTCTCGCATTCATTCATTCATCACAGGTCGAGGAATAGGATGAGAGTCTGAATATGTTAAAACTGCTCTGGCCTGGGCCACTGTAATCTGTAAAAAAGAGGATGGAAAAAGTGGGCTATCTTTTGCACACTCCCAGTTTTAAGATTGACAGATTCTGAGACGGGAATATCAAAACTTGTCCTGTTTGGTGTTGTAATCATGCACATAGATGTTGAAAGGGCGTTGTACTTTCCAAGAGCAAGTAAAAATGGCTTCTTTTTATTTCCCTCTCTATTATAATCAGTAATCAGCGGGTTTTGGTGTGCTACTGATAAGATTGATTCTGGGTTTTCTTTCTTTTTCCTTTTAAATATGGTTTACCTCTCTATTATAATCAGTAATCAGAGGGTTTTGGTGTGCTACTGATAAGATTGATTCTGGGTTTTCTTTCTTTTTCCTTTTAAATATGATTTAGTCTTTTGGAATTGTTTCAAGTAATGATTGCCATCTTTGTTCCTTTTGGCCTATTCCTCTCTGCTTCCTCCTCCAGTTGTCAGCCTCTGGTTTTGCGTCATTGTTGTGTTTACTAGGGGACCTGAGATTCAAAGGCCCACACCACTCCTAAGATTAAAGGTGTCAGCATCAGACCCAGCATCAGCTGTGCATGTCCTGAACTATCACAGTCTTAGTGTGTCGATAAATTCTGTCATCTTCCTTCTCTTCCCGTGAGTTTGCACCTTTGGTCACACTTTTACCTTCACTACATTATGATACTGCCCGGTTAATAAGCTTCACGTCACTCAAAAAACTTGAAAGACTTTTAAAAACCAGGTGTATATATATAAACATACACCTAAATATTCAGCTCTATTTAGAAGTAATGATACATATTATGCTTAGAATGTCCTATTCACTTTCCTTCCTTCTCAATATTTTCTCATCCCAAGCTTTTAAGAATTTTACCAGATTTGGATTCTTGATATCCAGCTTTGACACCTCTTCCTGCTATCCTTTTAAAGAAAAGGCAATTGGTGTGAAGAACTAAATAGAAAATCTTCAGAACAAGATTACAGAAAGTAGTCTAAGTAAGATGTACAACTACACATATATGATTCATGAAAAGAAGAAATTAATGAAAATGACAATTGGGTCAGGAGAATAGAATCTAAGTTAAAAGAAGTCAGTGCCCAGTGGGCATGCAATAAAGGGCCACAAGAAGGACAAGAAAGAGATGTTTTTAGTAAAAAGCACATGTTTAGGGAAAATTGTTCTTAGGAGAGTGATCCAAACGGTGAAGCTGCCTTTCTTACAGGTCTGGTTGACAATATTGACTTGATTCGATCTAAAATTAACGACTTAAGCTTGAATTAATTGAACTTCAGGTCATGTTCTCATTTGAAAGATTGGAAGGCTTTAACCTGATACGCTTAAAATAGTTTTGTTTTGGTCAATTATACTAAAATAAGATATCAGATCTCCTCTTTCAATTATAGTGTTCTTATCACGTTCTATTAAATCTCATACACACATTTACGTAGATCTCATATAAATATACGGTTGAGATTTAATAAAACAAAGTTGAAACAGAGTAACTGGAACAAAAGATTTGATGGGCTAAAATAACATGATTTTATTTGGGGTCGATCAGTACCCAGCAATTTATCCAGTACACAGCGATTAGGAGAAAAAATGTGCTGATATGCTCTAAAACTGATAAAATAAAAATAAGGAAATGAATCAACCTTTTTTCAACTCAAACTAGGATGTCCTAAGCAAACAAAAGGAAAATGAAGTTAACATAAAAACAAAATTCATTATTTCTACACAGTCATACACAACCTTACATTTACTTGATAAAGAGACATCCATTATTGCAATACTTATCCAATTTTATTTTGGACTTGAACAAAATGATGTACCATTCTACTTGTACAATTCTCCTTATTCAACTAAGTACAAAAGCCAGTAACCATACTATTATTTTTTAAATCTTTACAGATATAGCTACACTTTTAACAGAACCTATTTGAGGACATCACAGCTGTATGTACATCTATACTTGATAATGATGATTCTTCAAGAACCAACACTGTGGATCCTCTCCTTCTATTTCTGATCCTTCAGTACATTGCTTCATTTTCTTTGTCTCTTTACCAATATTGATTCTGAACACAGGTTTGTTTCACACTACAAAATCATGGAACATATGAGAGTTACCAAACCTGTCCTGTTGCTTTCCCACATTCATGGGATGATAATCAACTGCATCAAGTCCTGCAGAGGAATCTGCTATCCCTGAATCCAGGATGTGGGTTTCCTTAGATTCAGGAAATGAATCACTTCCATTTTGTTGTAATCTTAGAGCAAGAGACACCTGGTTTCCAGGTGTATAGCTACTCCACTCAGACATGTCACATAAAACAGAGGAAGACATCAGATTCCTATCCCCATTGTGATTATACAAACTCTGATCATCAACCTTAGACATTTGGTCTTGTTGGAATTTCATAATACCAAAATCTGTGATGTTGGCACCATCATGATCATTTTTAAGCAATGTCCTCGCAATGGGTATGTTTGTTTCTGAATCAAGAATGTCATGAGACTTTAAGTCATGGACTTGGTTGGAAGGAAAATTATCAGCAGTAGAAACTACACTTTCTCGCAATTCGTCAAGCCTATCATCAGATGCTAAATCATTTTCTCCCTGTGCTTTGGACGGATCATCCAAAGAAAATTGAGAGTTAGCCTCTAGCTCACCAAACTCTTCCTTGTACATTTCCTCAACCATAGGCTTCCAAAGGCGTACTCGTGCATTTATGAACCAGTTTGCCACCTGATCATCAGAGAAGATCAGAAATATGGCAAAAGTCTGATGGACTATATGCAAACCAGTGGAATTATTTGGAAGAACAAGCGACCAAAACTCATTGACACGTAAAGGTAAGCCTTCAACTCAAAGAACAATAATGAGATTGCTGAAAGTTCTTGACATGTGAGCCTAACCATCCATAATTAATGTTCAATGGAACTGTTTAAGTTATGTCGGTACACTATGAAGGTTTGTCAGTCAAAAACAGAACCTTTACCTGGTTTCTGGTCAACCCAGTCTTCCTTGCTAGTGTTAGTTTCTCTGAATCATTTGGATAACTGAAATTTAACAAAATCAGTAGAATTGTACTCAAATATAGTCAATTGATGAAAGTTAAGGAGGGAAAAGCATAGAGGAACATACGGATGAAGAAAATGCTCAAACAGCCATGCTCGAAGGACTGACACAGAGCTCTCAGGTAGTCCCCTTTGAGGCCTCCAAGTATGTCTTATCACCCCCATCTGTTGTAGAGCTCTCTGTTGCCTAAGATGATGATCCACATAGCGAAGACGTGGTATACCTTTCTGGTCAGTCATTGAAGCATCAGGATCTCCAAGTCTTTTCTTAGCTTGTTCTATCTGCCCACTGATTGCATCACGCAAAGACCGAAAATGGCGTGAAATTGTCTGTAGTGCTACTGCAGTGTAAGATTTAGCTGCTCCATGGCCAGCTACCATGTCAAAAGATGACACTACAATTTGCATTTGATGGAAGTAATGCTTGTACCTTCTATCTACCTGTAGCAAAAAAATCACCATCATGTTTTCAGCAAAGCTCATACAGGAAATCGAGCTAAAACCAATTGTTGAACTAATCATAGCTCATTGAAGTAAGCATTGTAGATTGTATTTCAAGCAACCTTACAAACAGAACTGAAATAAACCCAAAGAAATATAAACTTCAGCGCCTTAAAGAGAAAACATAAATCTTCCACAAAATATGGTGACAATAAGAAACAAATCCTGAACCAGAAAGCAAATACTGGATTGAAATGCATTCAGAGATAAAGAAATTACATGCCTAGACAAAAGGATAGAAAATTCACAAAATATGGTAGTGAGCAGCAACCTTCTGTGCTAAAAAGCAAGAGTGGATTGAAGTCCTTTCTCCCTCAGGAATCTATTGTAAAAGTGGCTATTCGTATTTATTACTACCATAGTTCGGCTTTATTAAATTTCTTTCAAATGCTTTTATATGCAATTTAGACCTCCAATGCTACCTGTTCTAATCTTCTGAGCATTATCACGCAAATTTGATTCAGAATTTTAGGAATGATATAAATTCTTATTATCAGACATCAAAACCAAATAGTATCACATAGCAGAGAAATAAATGTGCCCACCTCATCTAACATAGACAAAAGTTTTGTCTTCTTGTTTTGTGTATCTTGTCTTTCTACGGGTGATAGCTCAGCACAGGAGTTAGCATTAGAATCACTAGGCTCTAGTGACATTCCACTGGAAGTGGGAGGAATAGATTGGCTGCTAAGCCTCCCATCGGTCTCTTTGGAATCATCTAAGCATTTATTGGATTCAGACTTCTTTACGGCCTTTTTCATGCTAACCACTTCATCAAGCAACTCCCTTGCAGACTTGATGTACTTGGAATTGAAGATATTACTTGTAGTGTTTACGTAACTTGTTGGATCATGCATGTACTTATTCATATGCAGACCATCATGGCTTAGTAACCACTGAGAACTGTGAGAAGCCTCAGCCTTGACATAGTTTTGGTTACCTCCAGCAAAAGAGGAAACAGATTCAGAATCTCTTAAGTTTGCACTTTGGTTGCTTGCATCTCCTTCGATCCACTTCTCAAGCACATGAACATGACTGCTTAATGCAGAAGGCAAAATTAGGTTCTGATGCTGATACTGAAATGAAGGTACAGAAACTGCTGGTGGCATCTGTGTGCTAAGGCTTAGAGATAATCCCTGACTCTGACCAATCGGTTCACCATCTAATATGCCTATATCAGTCCTTGAAATCACCTGGGAACTTCCACTAACATGGTTTTCAGCTGCATCTCCTGTTTCCATGTTCAATTGCCTATCAATTGAATGCAAATTTGTGTGGCTTGTAGGGGGAATGAACATCATTTCACTTTTAGTTCCATGAGGGGGGAATTCCTCACAATTTTGAATCTCGAAATATGATCCAGCAGTAGGAGATTGATCGATATAGTTTGTTAAATTACTAAACTCGGATTGCAGATTGGAATAAGAGATCTGTTTCTGGTCAACTTGATACTGTTCTTGAAAGTTGTCTTTCTGGCCACTTAGACTAGGACAATAGGTAGCCATCACTTTATTCTTAAATGTCACAACAAGAACACTGAGATTAAGAACAGATCACTCCAGGTGCTCTTCATAAGAATATGATCAGCAGAGAAGCACATGTAATGATCCTCACCGAATGATGCTCCGACCGGCAAATTCTGGCAAAAATGAATTTCTAAAAATTAGACTCAACTACCATCACTTTAAGATTCTTAATTGAGTTTTCACATCAAGAATACACAACAGGATTGTTGTAAAAAAAAATGTTCAAAATTTGCTAGTAGCAGGGTCCTAGTAAGCTAATAGTTCTTCCCCACTCGCACTCATCCCCTAGAAACAAGAAAATACATCTCAGTGTCACCCCACTGAAGAAATCATTACCACACAAATGCTAAGAGAATGGGAAGTTAGTGATAAAGAAGACCCATCACTCATATATGATTCTAGTGACTAAACAACTCACCAAATCGAATAAATAGCAAAAATCACAACAAAAGTCAAAAGGTCCATGAACAAGAGGGATCTCAAAACGAAACAGAAGAACCCATTTTCCATCTCCAAAACAACCATCCAATACGGTGGATTTCACACTGAAAAATTTATGAACAAAACCAAGAATCGAAGGTGTGCCAATCACAGAAACAAGAGCAACTCAAATCATATACACACAATTGTAAAAAGAAAGACAAGAAAAAGGGTGCAAGCAAAGAACCTGGAAAACCCCCAAGAATGATGCGAAGTGTGCCGGCTGAAACAAAAACGGCCACGAAACACATAGACAAAAGGTCAAAAAAAAAAACTAATCCCAAGAGATATCATCCCATGAACAGAACCAACCTCCTTATCATTGGAACAAAGACACCAAACCAATTAAAAGACATTATTAAAATGGTGTTTGGTAGTTATATTATATCAAACTAACGGACAACCAACTACATTAGTTTATGAAAAACGAGGGCGGAACAAATCACTATTTTAACAATAATTGTCTGGTCCGCCATTTCCAAGTTCCTCTCACGTGTGGATAAAAGCCATCATCAATCCAAAAAGGTTACATTTTTCATGAATACCAACTACAAAATTCTCTTGTTTTGATCAAATGGGGGTGTGGTGTTGGTAGTGTTACGGTGGTTGCTTCTGGTTCTTGCTTAAGACTGTTCAATTTCATAGCCTAACCACCAGTTGGTAAGCATTAAGCCTCCTTTTAACGCAAACCAACCCTTTGTTTCTCTGACTTTAACTGTTGCAACCATAAATAATAATAATAATAAATAAATAAATAAAATTTTAAAATTCAATTGCTCAAATAATCTGTTTAAAATACATTAATATTTTTAGATATATTAGAAGTGTTAAATTTAATAAAATATCATTTTAGAACTATTAATTAATAAAAATTTAGCAAAATATGATGAATAAATTTATATTAATAATTTTTAAGAATATAATAATTGAAAAAAATACTAAATTTTAATTAACCAAAACATAATTAAATATATTGAATATTGTGTAATTTAATTTTTTAATTTTATACACACAATAAATTCATTATATTTCTTTTTTATTTAAAATAATGTAATATGATTGGACAAAGAAAATTAATATTATAGAAGTAAATAAATAAAATTGAAAATAAAAGATACTAAACAAGAAGAAGATCCAAAATAATAAGCAAAAGGGAATAAAACAATGGATCCTTGTTTTTGTTGATTATTTTAATAAGATTTATATTAGCTGTAATAGGGAGTAGGTGGAATCGTCACTCTACAACGGTAACACGCTTCTGCTCTTACACGCTAGCAGCCAACGGCTACACAATATAATCTTATTATTACGCAAATAATTAATTAATAATCTCGGACGAGAAGTTAAACAAGTAAGATAAAGAGTTTTAAATTTTAAGAAATTTGACCGATATTAAACATTAATAAAATAATTGAAAAAATTATCTCCAATTTTTTTAAAATATTTAAAGTTTAATTGAAAAAACTATTAAATAAAAAATAATCAATTTATTTTGATTTATAAAGATTAGTCGATTAATTAATAAAATGATCGATTTTTAACAATAAAAATTATTTAACTAAATTAAATTTAAAAATTGAAAATTGAATCAAAATGTTAATAGGTTTAAAACATTGTTAATAAATATCTACAATAACAACAAGAACAGTAATAATTAGTATAAATCTTAGTAACATGCGAAATCTTGAAAAGTTTAGTAGTACGTAACCTTACCCTTAACTAATAAAGAGACCCTATCAAAGGGATAGTTCCTTATCCAGGATATGCGAAATCTGGAAAAGTTTAGTAGTACGCAACCTTACCCTTAACTAATAAAGAGACCCTATCAAAGGAATAATAAGAGCTACTTTACCATATTCGGATTTCAAGGGTTTCAATAAATTCCTCAAAACTGTCCGGGAGCTACTTTACCTATCAAAACTTCACACTACTTTTGTTGTTTCTTTTTTTTTAATTTCTAACTCTAATTTATTATTTATTAGTGAATATATAAAACTAATTAAATTGGTCTCACACAACAGCTTAAATTATTGTAATAAAATGGTCGCTTAATATGGTATCAGAGCCTTTGTGATCAAGTGGTCATGAGTTCAAATCTTACCATCCACCTAATTAATTCAATACAAGATAAAGTAGGTTTGTGTAAGTTTCAAGCTTAAAAGGCTTTCACTTGAAGGGGTGTGTTAGCGAATATATAAAACTAATTAAGTTGATCTCATACAACAGCTTAAGCTATTATAGTGAACAGGCCCGGTCTTGGGTAAGGACAAGCTGGGTTTATACCCAAAGCCCCCCCTGATTTGCTTTGTTCTTCCGAGCCTTTAGCTCCCTGTAAGAACTAGCTGTTTTCCTGCACATAGAGGTAAAGTCAGAGGGCCCAAATCTTCTCTTTCGCTCCAGGTTTACAAAGCCTCATGATCGGCTCTGATAGTGAAATGATCGCTTAATATTATTTTTTATTTTTGTGTATTAAAAAGGAAAAGAGGACAGAGGTTAACCTTAAAAAAAGGATTTAAAAAAAAACAAGATATAGATGGTTCGCATATCGCTGTTTGTACCAGCAAGAATTATTTCTTGATTTCGCACGACTCTAACGCCTTATGTTTCTTGTATGCGAAGAAATAACATAAGTCAAAGGAAAAGA
>JAOSBN010000006.1:1932070-1944528 GCA_027563595.1 Erythroxylum suave | reverse complement strand
TAAATACGAAATTGATTAATAATAGAATGTAATTATCTATTTTAAATTTGCATTAAATAAATTAAATAAACATAATAATTTGTAAATCACGTATTTTAAATAAATTATTTAATAAATTAATAATTTGAATTAAGTGATTGAATATTTACAAATCGCAACATATCTATATTCTCTATGTTCACTCTCTTTTTAAGTCGTAATCAGTAATAAAGAGGTCTAAATGATAATGCAACCTTTATTTAAGAGATAAAACAGATGATTAAAATATTATTAAGATATTTAATGTTATCAGAATATTTTATATTCATTATTTAATAGTTATTTTATTTTTTTGTTAATACTTTTATTGTTATCATAAAAATAATTCATAATTATTTAAAAATTAATAATTTTATAAATCATTGAAAATTTTTAAATTATATAATATGATTCTCACTTTTTATTCTCTTATGATTAATTATTTATCTGATCGGATGCAGTAATGTCATAACTTCGAATTTGAGCCATAAGCCCATAGGAATTGGGCCTACGAGGGACAACACATGTTAGGACAAAAGCCGAGGATAGAACTAGTGAAGCCAGGAAATGATGATGCAATTCAATTTCAAAACCCTACCGAGCAAACGCCTTCTTCTTCTCAGGTGAACGGAAGGTTCGATAGTTGGAGTCAAGGTAAGTTTTTTTCACGCTTTCCCAGGCTAATTCACGAAGAAAGTTTCATTCTTGCTTGTTAATGTACAGCTATGGAGACTACTTGTCATGGTTTTCTCTTGTGATGACTGGTTGGAGTTCAGAGAAATGCCAATTTTAAAACATGATATTAAGGAAGTGTATACCCTTTTGGATTTGTGGCTTGTAAGTGGTGTTATTTTGAAGTGATTGACTTTGACCATGGTTTTTAGTACTCTTCAAAGAAAAAAAAAAGGGTTCTCAAAACTCACATTAGGTGTATTGTATTTGTAGTAGACTAATGTTAGAGTGCTTGATTAGTTTCCAAGCTGTTGGGATTCTGTTTAATCTGGTGCGTTTTAAGCAAGAAACGTGCCAGGAATGTGGCTTTTCTGTTGTTAGGAAATGTTGCATATTTCTGTATCATAATCTGGTAATCAGCAAGATTCTTCTATATCTTTTTAAGTGTCTTGTGGGTGCTTTTGTTTGATGATGAAGGAAGATCATATCAATCAAGAAATGCATCTATTTGTTCATTTTTGCTGCTGAATTGCATAGTTAATTTGGTGAAATTAGTGACGTAATTACATGGCAGACGACAGTCAATGCATTTCAAACAAGTTTGCAATTTTTGTCATTAAGAAGATGAATTTGTAAAGGGTTGGGGATTTGTAATCCATGTGGGCCAGCTGTTCCTTTTCTGCGTAACTATGACTGGGTTATTCTAGCGTGGGTTACAGCTTCATGTGAGGTTGTTTCTCATATCATTCTGCATCATATTGTTTGAATGATTGTGATCCAGGTATGTGCCAATGACTTCAAATAGCTGCACCATGAATGTTGGATGTGCTTTGACAAATACTGGGGGATGTAAGGACGTGCCTAGTTACTTGGTTTCTGTGTGTGCTCCGTGTTTTCCTGCCAAGGCAGCACTGTCAAGTGTCAGGAATTCATGTAGAGGATTCATGGAAACTAAATCCTGGCTGTTTACAGGTATGCGAAAGTATTGTTGTCGGATTTTAACTCTTTTAGTTTCCTTTCCATATTCCTGCTAATTGGAGGGATATTATTGAGCAAGGATTCTGACTCATATATAAACTTCAAAGAAAATCCCAAATCTGTGGAGAATCTGAAATGTTCCAATCTTTATGCTTAATTCTTTTTCTTAATGCCAGGTGTGCCATCTTCGTATCTTTCTTCTGCTTCAAGCCCACTTTTAGGTGGCAATTTAATTGGACTCTCCCATACCATTCCCCTACTACCAAGACGAAGTAGGTCTTATTCCTGTCCTCAAGCCTCGAAGGATGTGCCGACCAGTTTCCGGTATCCACCAATGACCAGAAAACCTAGATGGTGGTGGAGGACTTTAGCGTGCCTTCCTTATCTAATGCCTCTTCATGAAACATGGATGTATGCGGAGACAGCATACCACTTGCACCCCTTTCTCGAAAACTTTGAGTTTTTGACCTATCCATTCCTTGGAGCCATTGGGAGGTTACCAAGCTGGTTCTTGATGGCATATTTCTTTGTTGCATATCTTGGAGTTGTGAGGAGGAAGGAGTGGCCACACTTCTTCAGATTTCATGTGGTGATGGGCATGCTGTTAGAGATTGCTCTCCAGGTGATAGGAACCGTGAGCCGCTGGATGCCGCTTGCTGCTTATTGGGGTAAATTGGGTATGCACTTCTGGACATTCGTGGCATTTGGGTACCTATTCACGGTCTTGGAGTGCATACGGTGTGCTCTTGCCGGTATGTATGCCGACGTCCCTTTTGCCTGTGATGCAGCATACATCCAAATACCTTATGATTAAGGATGAAAACTATAAGATCTTTCCATTTCATGGCCATTTCATTCGACAATTGACTGCAGAAATGAATGCTTCTATATTGAAAGCAAGTTTTTGTATAAAGGATTCAATTCAGCTGCTTTGTTTATGCCCTATCAAGATTCTCAAAAGGGGCTCTTTGCCTCTTCTGTTAACTGAATATAAAGCATGCCATTGACTCTAATTCTCTGCTAGCGACATTGTTACTGATCATCCCACGGCTTCATAGATTAATGTCTTACCTAGTTTGTTATGTTTCATTAGGCCTATGTCTTAATATAACTGGCCTATGCAGTAGTTAATTGCTACACAGATTGTTCAAACTCTCAAGGTATGGTTCTTCTACCGCCAAATCTGTTCCTACTGATTTAACAATGTGTTCATGTCACGTGTACTGAGCACTAATCATTGGATCATAGATTGAAATATATCCGAACTCTTACCGAAAAAGAAGAAATACCCTCTACGGTTGATCCTTTATAGATTGAATTTTCGGCCTGTGGATGATGATATTTGCAAAGTGGATCACTGACAAACTCGGAGTTCAGAACATTTTGGTACCTAAATTCTTGAAAGAGATTGGTAAAGGATAACGATTGAAAAATTCAATTAGTTTAGTCGGCTTAATTTTTTTAAATTTTTCGGTTTGATTTATTTTAATAATTTTGTTATTAAAAGTTGATTAGCTTATTAATTAATTGATCAAATTTTGTAGCTTAATAATTATTATAAAATAAAATAAATTAATTTTTATTTAACAATATCTTTTTAATTAATCTGTAAATTTTTAAATATGTAATAACAATATATTTTAATCATCTTTAAAATTTTTATTTTTATTTAATGTTTATCCAACAGTCTAATACATGTTAAACATTTTAAATCTATACCTATTTGATTTTTGATAACTTGACAAAAAGATGAGCGGGTGCTCCTTTTTATGTGCAAAGAAAAATTAGATCTTTTATTTCGATTATAGTGTCTCTATCTATATAAATATATAGATAAAATTAAATAGAATATGATTAAAACAAAGTAGGTGAAACAGACAATGTGATGCAGGCCAAAGAAACCCTCAAAAGGACAAAGTTAAAGCCTTCAATATTTTATAAAACCAATTAAAACGTTTGTTAGAAAACATAAATCAACTTATCATGCCTGTCGTTGTTGCTGATGCGAGCCGTAACCTATCGGTCTTCATTGCACTCAATCATTTTGATTAGAATAAGGTTTTGTATGTGCATGTCATTGTAATCTCACGTCATTCTCGGTTTTACCTTTCACACCACGTCATCGTGTTTGGTGATCAGATCCTCAGTTTCAGTTATAATGACCCTGTTTGATAATCAGTTGATTCTATTAGTTGTTAGCTAATAGGTGATTCTATTAGCTAATTTAATCAGCTAATTGTATTAGCTGTTTGTCATTTGATATTCGGTAAAATTAGCTGTTTAGTATTAGTTGTTTATGTATAAAATGACTTATAAGGACATGACTTAAAAAAATATATAATGGTACGAATATTATATATCTCAATATTTCGTTGAATATTCTTATAGAAATTTAGATTTTAGATATTAAATTCTAAAAAAAAATATAATGGTATGAATATTATATATCTCAATATTTCGTTGAATATTCTTATAGAAATTTAGATTTTAGATATTAAATTCTATAAAAATTAAGTTTATAACTCTAACAAAAACCATAAAACATATAATAATAATAATAATAATTTTAAAAAAGAAATAAAAGAATAAAAAATGATGATATTTATCACATTATTTTCTCCAAATTAACAAATCACAATATTATGTTTTTGTTTTTATTTTTATGCATAAAAGTGAGATTGAGAAGTAAACATTGTTGGGGTATTTTGGTATTTTAGGTTCGGGATAATCAGCTGATTACCCCAAAAGTTGGGTAGGGGTAGCTTTTTGAATTTTGGCAGGTTGGGTTGAATCAGCCAACTCAACCAGCCAACTACCAAACAAAATTATCAGCTATTTGACTAAGTCAAACAACTGATTTTAGTCAATCAGTCAAAAATTGGCTGATTAGCTATCATCCAAACACAGCCAATATTTTTATTATATTTGATTAAATTTTATCTACAAATTTATATGTATCCTATATAAATTTATAGATAAGATTTAATAAAATAAGTTGGAACAAAATAATTAGAATAAAAGATTTAAATTTTTAATTTTTTAATATAACTTAAAAAATTATCTTCATTAATACTGGCATAAGTGAACACCGATACTTTGAGAGTTTATATAACTCTTTCAAATATTAGTTTTTACGTGATATCAATAAAATATTAACCTATTATTCAAAAATTGAAATATATTGAGCGACTAATCTATAAAAATTTTGAAATAGCTGAACTTTTTGGTATAATTTGTTTTAGTAACATTTGTTGTTAAAAATCAATCAGTTTATTAATTAATTGGTCAATTTTTATAAACTAGTCAATTTTCAAAAATTAAAATTAATTAATTAATTTTTATTTAATGATCTTCCTTTTCAATTAAAATTTAAATTAAAGACAGTCTTCTTCAATCATATTTTAAATTCTTTAATTTTATTCAATCTTTAACTAATTTTATGACGATTTGGTTGAACCTTTTTATACCTTAAACGTTTTCGTCTACTGTTTAATTTCTAATCCAATTTTTAAAAATTAAAACATCGATAATAATGAAAGGCATTTTTTTAATTGAGGTTTTTAATTTTAAAAATTTAGATACTTAATTAAAAAATAATCCATGTTCATACACTTAATTGTTGGATCTTTTTCCTTTTCCAAGTCTATAGTAAATTACATATAAAATTCAAAAAGGTTTACAACTTCAGATAATTAAGAGTGTTGGTTCTGAAATTCTCTCGTCTAAATCATGCCTTGTCCATATTAGTAAGTGGACAATGTGAACTCTGTGTAATATGTAACATAGATCTTATTACGTACTCAGGATTATATATGAAAGGGTTAAAAATTATTTATGATTTCAATGCATTTTCGAACTCCAAACGATCTCGAATCTTCCGGGACTTTTACGGAATATATTTCCCGACACAAGGTTTAGATTTTTCTATAGTTTTCTCAATATGTAATCTCTCTTAACGGGTCAGAGAATCTACACACTTACGATTGATATATGAGCAACTGTAGGAGACTTTAACCTATATATATAATTTTCATATCGAACTTCCCCATCACAAGTCTGATAGGGACCAGTCTATACTAAAAGGGATCAATTTTTCACCCGAACTTCGACCTATTAAGTTAGATCATTTATTGGGCCACTTTATTACCCTTGTCTAGATCAAATTACTTAATTTAACTGATAATTAATTGAAAAGCCAAAATTACAATTAATAATTGTCCCGGACAATGACAAAAATATCTAACACTTTGATTGTTTTTTCTTATAATAAAATCCACTAATAGAACATAATATAAAACCCATTAAAACTACTGGCTACCCACTAAGTTACCAAAAAGGGAAACGACCCCGTTTTTCAATGTTTCATAACCTTTTTCATTAGTGGATGAGTATATGCTTGAATCACATGCTACTAAATGCTAAGACTTTTTATTCCCTCTTCTTTTCTTCACACCATTAATGGAATACAAAAATGGAAAGGCAAAAGCATAATAGATCATTTTTATACCATTCATTTGCTTCCTCTTATGGATGATCTATCTTTCTTATATATTAATTATTATATCATTTACCTAAACCCATCCACTTATCCTTTCTTTTGCTAGTTGTTGGGTATTGGATTCCCTTCTCTTGAACCACAAACTTTGCTCTTTGACATTACATATCTATTCTTCAAATAATGGTCCAAAGGAAGAATGAATACTTTTATGAGACTCAAAATTGAGTGAAACGGAGCGAACCAGAGTGCTAGAGCGCTGACCAACTGTTTAACATGTTTATCGAGAAGCCAACCAGAGCACTGACCAATTGGTCATTTTGGCGGCATTCGCCAGACTTGGTCTGCACGTATTGTCAAGAATCTCAAATGCACTGAGAACGTGGGTCTAACAGGAAAGCCAAGGCGTGTCATATCATTGAAGGATGCGTTAATGTTTTAATTTAGTTGTTCTTTTTTCTTTGTATACAAAAAAAATTAAGTGAAAAAAGGTTTAACTGTTTTAAGTGTTTAAATTGAACCTCAACGTTTTCAAAACATTCAAAGCAGACTCTAAATAGATGAAAAATTTAACGAAGTTAACTTCCAATTAAACGCTAAAAACCGACTTCAGTGTTATATGAAATGTGAGTCTCAGTATCTAAAATATATAAATATGAGTCTCATTGTCACGTGACAAGTGACACTGAAGGATTATAAACCCTAAAATAAGTCATAGATTAATCATATCAAACATCAAGAAATAAATCATGAACGGAAGCGTACCTGAATTTGCGATTGTGCTTGATGAAGGCTTGATCTTCCAGTATATCAAACCGTCAACTTCAAGGTTTCTCTAAAAGGGAAAAGAAACTATCGACTATTTGTATACTGGGGATCATAACCCTTTATTATAACCTGATTTGGCAAATATCTATTTTGGCCCTTTAACAAAATAGAATTTGCATAATGGTCTCTACACTTTTAATCCTATAAATAGATTGACACCTCAATAGTCAATAATTCTAATTTGACCACAACTCTAATTTGACTATTTTATTTGACTGCGATACACATTTAATATTTTCATATGTAGGCCCACACTTTATAATTTATTAGAAAATAAATTCTAACATTAACTTCATTAAATTTATATCCGTTTAGTGTTTGTTTTAAATATTTTGACGATGTTATGATTTAATTTGAACGCTTCAAAATAATAGGGTTTAAATTATATTTTATTGTAAATATTGAGATTAAAAATGCATTTTTCGTTGTGAAAAAAAAGGAAGAAGATATAATATCACTAGGTGAAAGCTTATTATGATCCAACACAAATATATATATTTTTTGAGCGGAGGAATCTGTAGTCGCTATCCTTTAGATGCATAACGGGTAAACTTTCAGATTGATACAATAGCCTGTAAATCACATCAAGTGGATACTTCACACTAAGTAAGTCATGTACGACACGCTCGATCAAGAAAGTGTAAGCACCAGGATTCAAACACAGAACCTTTTGACCATATGCCCCTCCACTCTATCAACTCAGCCATCCCCTTAGGGGTGTAAATAAATTCACTTACACGGACGTAACTTTTTTTTTCATATGGAAATATACAATTAAAGTTTTTTCAAGTGTGCATTAAGTAAAATTTTAATCCCTATAATATCTCACAAAATACATATTTTAAAAATTTTATTCAATAATTTAAAATTATCGATTTTAAGTGATTAATAATGAATTTTTATGTTAAAGTCAACAAATTTTTTATGAAGTCATGAGATAATTCATAAATCACATGCTTTAAATAAATTATTTAACGAATAAATAATACACGATTAAGTTACAAACTTGATTCTAGTGATTAATAATAAAATCTTAGTAATGAAATGAACCACCGGTTAAAAAACTCAACTGATTCAACTTGTTCAACCTAAAAATCTTGAACCAGTCAACTTTTCAGTTAGATTTATTTTAGTAACCCTAATTATTAAAATTTAATTAATTAATCAGTTAATTTTTGTAAATAAATAGATTCCTATAAATCAAACAAATCAATTAGTTTTCATTTAACGATCTTGTTTTACTTAAACTTGAAATTATTCAATGAGTAATAATAATTTCTTTTAATTGTATTTCAAAATTTTTAATTTTATTCAATCTTTAATTAGTTTTATAACAATTTAATAATAATTTAAATTTAAATTTCGATTCAATTTTTTAAACAATAAAATGAACTATGTCTTTATATAAAATTCTAGATGGGAACTTTTTATAGTTTCATACACGGGGTGTTCTAAGAGGGTCTTAATTATGGGAAGATGTTTTTGAGTCATCCACACTCAAACTAATCCCCGCTCGTATCAGGTCAGCTCGTAAAGGGTAAAGTGCTGGTCAAATAAATTTCTCAATTTCCAGCGAACTCGAGATCTCTAGTTAAGAGATGGGAGTTAACTACTCAAACCAATCTATACGGTTTGAGATATGAAAATTTTCTTCTATCACTTGGCCATTCCTTTCGGAATCGTATCAGTTCCAAATGATATTTGATTGATTAGATTATGATAACGCTTCTGCAATTTATTATAAGTCCAACGGCATATCAAAGACTGAGTCCACTCCACTGAGCTCATTTTCGACAAAAATTACAAAGTAATCTTTAGATTTTCAATTTAGACAATGTCCTTCCAATTTCTAACCTTCCTAGAAGCTAAAAAAAAAGTAATAATAAAGGATGACAATGGAGCTCGAGATCAACGAGCCAGATCTGAGCTAACCGAAACATACCTAATCTAAGGCTCGAACTACTCAAACCCGAGACTTAACACATATAACTAAAACGATATCATTTTATAAAAAATGGCATCATTTTTATATTTTAATTAAAAATATAAGCGATCGGAGATAGGTTGGGCTAAAGCTCCAACAAAGATGGCCCAAGTTTGACCCTAACTTAGGCAGGCCCAGATGTAGCCCAATTTATTGTCATCCCTTTTACTAATTCAAGATACCAAAGTATTGGTGACATGCAAAAGTTGATTGGAGTATACTCTTAAGACTTAGCATTTGATGCAAAAAGTCAAAATAAGCGCGCGCGCACACACACACACATATATATATATATATATGTTTTTATCATCTATTTTTATATTATTATTTAATTATCACGCAATTTTTATATCATAATTTATTATTTTTTTAATTCCTAACTTTAAAATAATGTTATATTAAAATTCAGATTATTTTTAAAACATTAAAATAACAATAAAAAATCAATTCACAAAATTCACATACATTGAACCAAGGCCAAATCATTCAGTAATAGCTACAAAACAGACCAATCTCCACTAACTTTTGTCCATTTCCAATTGTCTGCCTTCCGACCTTTGTCACACGTCCGGTCTCTATTTATTTAATTTATCAACATCACTAAAACATGCTCTTTTTTTATCTATTTATATTAAATTGTTTACAGCTTACTACATCAATAAAGTCGTAATCTGATATAGGTCATTTTTAAATTTAACAGAAATACTAATGTCGGGTTAGAATTAAAAATATTTGAAAATTTAAATATTCTACTACTATTTTTTTAATTTCACACTAAAATTTTAAAATTTTGAAAATTTAAGTATTTTTTAAAATTTATAATTAAAAATTGACAACAATTTATGTTTTTTAAAATCTACTTGCATTAAATTATTTATTTTTTCTATAGATTATCTTTCAGTGGGAATTGATATTTGATACCGATTAACTTTGAGGCGTGGAATTTTCGTGGTAAACCGATTAAAATATGTTCCAAATCATATCTTTTGATTCCTTTTTTTTAAATCTTGGAATTTGGTTTTTGGCATCTTTTGATGTTATTAATCAACTAGAAAGTATTGGCCATAGGGCAAGTGTGGTCACCGGCCTAGTGCTTTAGAATTCAACTCATAAATTAAAAAGAAAAGAAAAGGAAACTTCCTCAACTTAGACAATTTGTTTGATTCGCATTTTAATTTAAGAATAAGATGTTCAAAAGTACTTAAATCGTTTAGGAATTTTCTATTTGGTGTCTAATTTTTTAAAGATTTCAATTTAGGGATTAGTTTTTTAAAATTTTGTATAAATTAAGTGACGATGTTATTTTTATTGACATGACATGTCCACCAAATGAGACCACATCACCTGTTCCGATTATTATGTGCCTACTTTATTCTATAAAAATTTATCTATTTAATAAATGAGATCCACAAAAATTAGATGGCTAGGATCACTTGGGAGTAGGGCACACAATAATTGAGAACCGAAAATCTGTTCCCCCATCAAATTCCACGTAGATATCTATTTACTAACCTTATTTTAGAAACGGAAAAATCTACAGCCGCTATTATTTAGATGCGTGCTGGACAAATCTCTGAATTGACGCAATAGCTTGCAAATCAGTGAATCACGCCAACCGGGTATTTAGCACTAAGTAAGCCCTGTACGACAGGCTAGATTGAGAGAATGTTGATAAGAAGATTTGAACACAAGACCTTTTGACTCCATGTCCCTCCATTCTACCAATTCGATCACCCCCTAGGGGGCTTCTATATACTAACCACGTCAACAAAAACAACATTTTGACTTAATTTTTATGAATTTTAAAAGATTTGTCATTAAATTGAATTTTTTAAAAAATATAATAGTAAATTAAAAAATTCCAAACAATAGTTACCTGGAAAGAAAAATACAACTTTAATATGTTATAAGCTAGAATCTTTTTTTTTTGGTTCGAAATTCTGATTTCAATATAATAGGAAACATTTATCAATCCTTCTAGTTCAATGATTATATCTATGTTTTGGATCATAACCTTCTTATTTTCAAATGTTTTATTCAATGTTTAAAAAACTGGACCAAAAATTTAACTAATCAGAAGTTTAAGGTTCAAAAAGTCAGCTAATATTAACCGTCGTAAAATCTGTTAAAAATGAAAAATAAAATAATTTTGAAAGACAATTGAAAGAAATTGTTTTACTCTTTAAAAAATTTAAAGTTTAATTAAAATAAGAGACTGTTAAATAAAACAAGATTAATTTAAGAAACTATTTGATTATTTAATAAATTGGATGATTTTTAACAATAAATGTTATTAAAGTAAATCAAACTGAAAAATTAAAAACTGAACCAAAAAATTAACTGATTTAAGGCTTTTACGGATGAACTGATTAAACTATTTTTAATCATTGGGTTTAATTAATTTTTATAATTATTTTTCAAGACCGAAGAGGAATTTACTTTGAAGAGCCAAAAAAAAAAATGCATATAATTACTATTAACCGATCTTATTTTAATTAATTATTTATTTATACTTCAACCGTAAACTATGAGAGATGGGTATCTTATTAAAAATAAATTCACGTGTTAAGCAATGTATTAAATTAGAGATGAATACGTCATTATAATTAATTAATTATTCTAGATGACTAATGCTAGTGGATTGAGCAACTAATAGCTGTTGCATGGTGACGTATGCAACAAATGTATACGGAAACTTTAATCAATTTTTTAGGGTTAATTATAAAAAAAGACGGAGCTTTCATCAAAATTTTTATTATAATCTAAACTTAAAAACGTAGTAATAAAATACCCAAATTTATTTTTTTAATCATAGCCCAAATTTCAAAATATGACGATAAAATGTTCAAACTTTCAATTTCTTCAATTCTAGCCCAACATTATCTGTTCTTCTCAACTCTTTAGTTTTTTTTTTGATTTTTTGATGCCCCAAATTACTTTCACATTACAACATATTGCAGTAGTAAGGTATTTGTTCTTTTGTTGCCTTGAGTGAGAGAGAGTCGGGGCTGTATAATCTGAAATTCGAATAGTGAGAATGTCGAGAGAACAAACTGAAAAAATTGAAATCAAAGCGTAAGATTGTCGAGGTTGCGTAATCTGATTTAAGTCATTTTTAAACAACGATGTCATTTCATTAATCTTCATTTGTTGTGTTAATTTGGACTTATATGTATTACTAGTTAAAGTTTTCGAAACACATGGCAAGTTACATCACACAAATTTAACAAAAACACTAACGTTCGGCTAAAATTGAAAACAAATTAAAAGTGTGAGCATTTTATTGCTACCTTTTGATCCTTGGGCTAAAATTGAAAGTTTTGATATTTTATTATTACTTTTTAATGTCCGAGTTATAATTAAAAATTTGACAAAAATTAGGGTTTTTTTATAATTAACTCTTCTTTTTAAGTTGTCAATTAATTTAACAAGTTTGAAATGACATTTTTATAGGCTTATCATGTCTTCGCTTTAAATTAGAGA
>JAOSBN010000006.1:1915910-1931970 GCA_027563595.1 Erythroxylum suave | reverse complement strand
TTTAAGTTGTCAATTAATTTAACAAGTTTGAAATGACATTTTTATAGGCTTATCATGTCTTCGCTTTAAATTAGAGACGAGGAATTCAATAATTAAAAACTTAATCGATTCATACAATTTAATTGTAAAAATTTTGAATAGACTAACTTTTTGATCTGGTTTTTTATTTTTCAGTTTCATTTATTTTAATAACTCTTATCGTTAAAAATTGACCAATTTATTAATTAATTATTCAGTTTTATAAATTAATTAATTTTTATAAATTAAAATAATTCAATTAATTTTTATTTAATAATATATTTTTAATTAAACTTTAAATTATTCGATAAGTAAGAACTATCTCTTTTAATCACATTTTAAAATTTTAAAATTTATTAAACGAAAAATTAAATTTTCGATCTAAATTTTAAAATACCGTTGATTCAAATCAAGGCTTTACCTTTTTGATCAACTCAATTAAACTCGAATAGTTTAAATTTCAATAAGATTGAAGACGAAATGGTATTATTTTGATAAATGACGAAGAATCTACTAATTAAAACAAGATTGTTTTAATTAATTACGTCAAAACAAAGTTATTATATTTGAGCGAGTTTAAACTGAATAAGTTGTTCAGATTCTTTTAAATTTGAATTCAACTTAAAACATGATTAACTTGAAATTGATTCATTGACTTTGAATACTATTTTGAATTTGAATTTGAGTCGATCCCCTTTTTATTATTATTCTTACTCCAAACCTATTATATATATATAAAAGAGTTGGGCTCTTTAGGGATGGTCGAGTTGATAGAGTAAAGAGGGGTGACATACTTACACTTTCTTGATCGAGTCTGTCGTACAAGATTTGCCTAGTACGAAGTACTTGGCGTAATTTACAAGTAATTGTCTCAATCCAAAATTTTATTAAGTGCACATCTAAATGATAGCGATTGCGGGTTCCTCCGTTAAAAAAAAAAAGAATCGGATGTTTCATATTAGAAATGTGTTACCAAATTTCTTGACCTAAACTAATTGCCCAGAGAAAAAAAAAACAATTTTTAAATATTTATGTTACTTAATAATCATATATGTAATTTCTTTTAGATAATTAATATTTGATTATTTTAATAGTTATCAATATTACATAATTTTTTATTTTTAAAAATTATGTTTTTTATTATGTATGATATTGTTGTCAAATTATAGTTTTTTTAATGATAAAATCCATTAAATCCTCTGTTTCAATAATTCTATTATAATACTGTTTCATTAAATCTGATTCATACATTTATGTAAAATATATATAAAGCGTAGATAAGATTTAATAGAAAATAATAGAAATACCGTAAATCTCAAAATACGGAAAATAAAACCCAAACTGAAGTACAAATCATTGTAAGGATGCAATGAAAGGCATAGGAAACATGTAGGTCCCGTCAAATAATTCCATTTTAGTCCCATATGGTCATGAGAGGCCTTACACTTTGCTTCAGGCACAAACGTTCTTTGCTTGGACCAATCTATCTACGTACCTGACATGACATACGATATTTTGTAATAATTTCATCAAAAGAAAAGATAAATCCTGCAAATTTATTCATGTCCACTCATGGAGAATCATGATCATAAGAGCCACCAATCCTTTTCAGTACTGGAACAAATCAGGAGATGCCATGATGGGTTGGTTCAGGAGATGCCATGATGGATTCCTGAAACTTTCAGTGCTTGCTTGGAGACCAACCTCTGTTTCGTAGACCCCGTTACTGGTGTTGATGAAGTCGATGATCTCATTCAATGAGTGGAGTCGCTGGTTCAGCTCCATCATTTGGGCCCTTAAGATGGAATTCTCAGCTTCAACGTTCAAGTAGCGTTGTGTTGTGACATTGATGCTTGTCAGGATTTGGTTGTTGTCCTTCCTTAGATGTGTCACTTGACTCGTCAGATCATCCAAGTGCTTCTGTTTTCTCATCCTTGATCGTCTCGCAGATTCTCTGTTGGATTGCATTCTCTTCCTCTTCCTCTGGTCCATCAACTGATGCAATTCCTCTTCAGAGCCAGAGTTTTGAAGCTGGGATTGAGTGGAAACGGAGGAATTCCCACTAGAAGACGCCATAGTCGATATTGTTTTTATGTATTTACACCAATCAATCACTAGTAATCTCACTAAAAGATGGGATCTTTACCTTTGATCTAAGCTTAAGGAGTAGAAAGACGCAGGACCCAAGAACCGATATTGTAGATATGTAGTAGGATGACTATTATAAGTAGTTATAATATATGATTCAGCTTGGCACAGTTTATTTATGAGAAAACATAGAACCAGTAGAGGAACACAACTGAGAAAGATTGAACAAGATGGGTCCTGCGCCTGAGAGAGGAACTGACCATAAACCCCGAACGGAGGATTTCACTGAGAACTGGAGACATGAATCTCAAACATCAAAATCAAACCAGGAAGCATTAAGAGTTTATGAGAAGAAAAAAGGGTTTCTTTATCCAGATTAACACCCTCAGATCCCTAACAGAAACAATAAGCCACGTTTCTGATACAAAAAGGACTGTAACTTCCTTAAAGGGTTTTTGCAACCAAAAACAGAGGGAGCAAGAAACAGAGGAAACAGGGAGAAAGAGCAAAAAGAGAGGGAAAGCTTAGAACTAAAACAGCCAACCTCCCGATGGGCAATGAGAAGAGAAGTGAAGAGGTATAATGTGGTTTTGAAGAGGCAATTTATAGAATCAAAGGGATAGGAATTGAAGAATAACCAGAAAAATTAGAGGAAGTAAAAGGAAAAAAAGAAAATGTAAAGATATAGGAATCTCCAATAAGAGGATTAGGAACGGATGGTGGAGAAGAAATTTCCAGCAATCATACAGTTACAGCTGGTGATCATGACCCAACAATAGTATCAAATATTTCAAACTCTTTAAAATTGACACTCTGTTTAACCCATCTCGATTTTCTTATGATTTTCGAAGTACTCTGTTTTTACCGCAGTTTTCATGGCCCATTACCAGAATTAACTGCTCAAGCACACTTGCTTGCGTGATAGGTGTCATTTTGCAAATTGGAAACCAATCAAGAGTCATTTTGTCATTTCGTTGCCTTTCGGAGGCCCTACACACAACTTTTCTTACTGATTTTCAGGGGTAGGGGTACCAAGTTTTGTTTAGATCTACCATTTCTAGATGTCACTTTCCAATTAGTTGACTTTTAATATATTCATAGAGATCAAAATGGCTTCATGAGATGCTAAACTTCCAAAGTGTTATCACTTGTTTCACATATTTGTTCATATATTTGTTGCAGCATTAAAACTTGCAATTAGTGCATACGCAACTTGAATCTGCAGCTTCTTTAACTGGGAGGTTCTTTTGTGCTATTTTAGTCACCGACTCCACCAAGTTAAGCATGGGATTGACATAATTCGTGGATCTAGTGGGTGACACGGTTGATATCTATATTTTTCTCACACGCTTTCTTCTTTTTCATGGGTTTAAAAGTTGTCACCAAAGAGCTTACTTAGTGGATGGCTTCAATGGAGAGATGAAAGCAAGGATCCAAACCAAACCCACCATGACATTGAGCATTGCCCTTGATTTTTTTACCATTTTCTCTTTCCTCTGCCAATAGGAAAAAACAGAGCATGACTTGAAAAAATTCCACAACAACATCGCCAGATTAATTCCAATTACAGGAAATGGAATCTCTGTCTACTTTCACTACACATTATTTCTTCAGCTCCAAAGTGGATGGCAATTTATGGTGGGTCACTTCTTTGACCAGAAAAAGAAAACAGAAAAGAAAAAAAGACGTTCGTTTGTCTTTTCTCTCAGTTCTTACAGGCTTCCTCTGTTTCTTATGCATTTTTCCTTTTTCTTTTCCTCTGTTTCTCATGCTTCCTTTCTTTCACATCCTAAAAGTTAGCAGGATTAAGATGAGTTTTAATGTACTAAACAGCAAAACTTAACCAGAAACAATTAAAAATTGCCTAAAACGTAAAGAAAAAGAAAAAGGTAGTTACATTTATCTTTTCTCTTATTTCCTACTACCTTCCTCTGTTTCTCATGCATTTTTCCTTTTTCTTTTCCTTCACGTGCCTTCTTTTTCACATCCTAAAACTTTGCAGGATTATAATAAGTTTAAGTACTTAGCTTCAGGACCTGGAAAGGATTTGAATTTGAAAACTGATTTAAACGTCTGAACCAGAAACAATAAAAAAGTGCCTAAAACCAAAAGAAAAAATCACCTTTCTTGGAGTTCCATCACGATTGAGTTGTAATTTGCATATTTCTGCCAATGGGCACTATCATGGTTTTCTGTTTTTTTGTACCAAAAAGGGTTATTGTCATTACCATAGTCTTTAAGAGGCAGACAAGACTCGGTAATGCATTATTTGCTTCAACTTCACAAACTCTGTTGCGTCCTGTTTTGGCTTGGAGACATCATCTACTTATCTACAAGCTACATGGATACCTTTTCGTACAGAAGCATTATGAGTAATTTGTCTTCCCTTGAAGTACTTATGACCCTTTTGATGTTTTCATGTTATATTAGTGAATCCACTGATGATAATATGAAAATGTAATATAGTTGTAGTGGAAGGTAGAAGAGGCTCTGGCCACAAGTTTTGATATTGTATTCTGATGAGGTAGTGACAACTGATGAAAGTGATAACTTTTGTATTGTTTATCTGTTTCCTTTGATCATTTCATTTTAGACAAAAATTGACTACTTGTCCTTCTTTTTCAATAATTTTAGAAGCAAAACAACAGAAGATCAACCAAGGGTACCTGAAATTTCAATCTTTCAGGACCCAAAGGTCAGGTTTTGTACAACACTACAAAAACAAACTTGTGTTCCTTTCCATACTTGCAGGGGACACTTAACCAGTTCCTTACTCTGCTTTTTACATAATTCTCTTCTCAAATATCAATAATTTGATCACTAGTACTCATGGCAAATAAGTCATGATCCAAGTCTGATCTAGTTTGAAGTCAACAGATTCGATTCGAGTTAACTGAGTTTTAAGTTAAACTTGATTTTTTAAAAAAATTTTAGATTTCAAGCCTGGTTGTAAGTCCTGAACTAGTCCTAATTCACTTCTTGTTCGCAATCAATCTTCTTTCTACTCTTTTCCTATCCAATTCTTTGTTCTTTCTTGGAAATAAGTGTGATGATATGTGAGATGATACCACACTAAAGCCTTGCATTATTGGTCCTTTAGTTCATACACAATTTCATATCATTCTTATCACGAGTTACTATATTATCACCTAGTCGTGTTATTCAAAGATTATTAAGATTTAATTATTAAAATGTGATCGTGACCGAACATTCGACTCTCTTCTTATCATTACCGAAAAATTTATGTCATCTGATTATAATAATACTTGAAAAAAACTGTTTACTATCAATATTTTAATTGTGGGGTTCGTGATGAAATGTGACCTAAATAAAGTTAAAACTATTGGGTCCTCCATAACCAAAAGAGAAAGTGAAAAACTAAGTGAAATGTTACCCTATATTGACCTCTTTTGTCTTAGAAAAGAAACATTTTTTAGACTTCTAACACAAGAAAAGCTTAAAGCTTTGATGCAACAGACATCTAAGTAAAGGGAGACAAAAGGAAAACATCAATGATATGGCAAACCCATTTTTGATCTTTACTATAATTATTCGGTATAAGTAATGTTTAAGCTAAAGTTTTAAATTGCCGATCAATAGACTAATTACGAGCCAAATTTACTTATGATTTGCACTTTAACGGTTATAATTCAATTCGAAACGAATGGACAAAACATAATTTAACTAAAATTTGAATTAAAATCGAATCTAAAAAAGTTACAAACTTGACAAATTCGACCCAAAATTTGGTTAAATTTTAAGTCTAACCTCGAGTTCATTAAAAAAATTTGGACATACTCTATTGCTTACATCTCCTATAATGTTTCTTAATGACAATGATATCAGAGACAACTTGCCTGCTTAGATAGGGATAAGGATCTCTAATGATGGAACTGTCTAGGAATTGCAGGAATAAGTGGGAAAAGAAAAGAGAGATGGAACGTGGTTGCTGAAAACATGAAAGATCCCATCAATAATCGATGAACATCATAAAGTTCTGTTATACTTGCTCAGATTGCAATCGCGCATGAAGATTGAAGATTTGACAGGGATGGCAATATGTCGGGCCCCTGTTTTTCAAATAAGTGATCCAAATCTCATCCGAAACTTAGTGAGATCATCTTTAAAGAAGAAGTCGTCCAGAATGTTAGCTGTTCGAGCTCTGCTTCGGTTTTGATAGGTTAATTTATAATCAAGCACATGAATGGGGGAGTATTTGTCAGGTTTTCTAGATTTCCGTGCTACAACCAAGCTAACTTTTTTAGGTGTTCTACTGTGATTGTGTAATTTCAGGGTCCAAGTTGCTTAAAAAGGTCCCAACTTGCTAAGCTCTCAGACTGCCTTTTCTGTTCATTTGACCTTTCGAATAATTGAGGACTTTGATCAACTCCTACACGTTTTCAGGTTTCAGGAACCTTTCTTTTTCTACAAACTTGAAAGACATTACAGATTCATGTTAAAGAGATGAAGTGTGTAGTTAGAGAGGCCATACGAAACCTAAGAAATTAGCTTTCTGATTCTGAAAAATAGACTGTAAGAAGAGACTCAAAACATGGTGTTCTTGGCCATTCATCTCTGATACGTGACCTTAAAGAACAGGAATTGGTAGATAGTTTTGGCAGGAACCATCAATGCACTGAAAGTAGGATTCAGCCTGCAAACCACATATTTTAAGTCAGGAACATTTTTTCCTGAGACAATATAGACAGTTGTTTCCATTGATTGTATCCAAATTACTATTTGGTAATGTTTGATGATGAGGAACAAGAAAAGAAAAAGCAGCCAAGTGGATTAATGATTGATAGAACTGTAAGAAAGCAAAGCTGAGCATGCAACAAAGTTTTCACCACACACATATCTCCTTTCTGAAACCTTTGACTCTGGAAAAGAAGCAAACAGTAACAAAGTTTCCCATCAAGCTAGTAGTTGGAGTGTTGGACCCATTAATAATGGCTGACCCAAAACCGGAAGATTCATTCATGCCCAGAATCTTCTGGTCCTTATACTCATCTCCAAGTTTCTTGCCAACTGAATTCAGATGTCTAGCACCACCAACCAGATCCAAGATTGGGTTTATCTTAAGTAACAAAACTGAAAGTTTGAAACTTCATGACTCTTACTCCAAGATTCTTCCGTGAATCTACTTCTGTTCTGTCTCTGGCCTAATGTTGAATGATCATAACTCTCTTTTTGTTGTTTGATGTTTGAATCATTAGAGTGGTAGGTGAAACAAATAATGACTTGATTAAAAGTTCGTATGTATGCATACCGAAAACAAAGGTTCTTTAATTTCCTCCGACAACGCTGGCGTCAGGTTAAGGTACAGATGGAGAGAACCAAAAGAAAAGTGATAAGGTGGTCGGTTCTTGGTGGGGACGAAAGAGGTGTCCAATGTCAGCTTTTGCAAGTTGACAACGTTACTTATGTTAGTCAACTTCCTCATCGCGATTCAAACCTTCAATCTTTTGAATCGGAAGGGTTCACATCTGGCCCGACATCTTTTGCTACGGCTCACGCCTGAGACAATCGGGCCCAAACTTAACTCGGTTTTATTTGATCTAGTTTTTTATTTTTAATAAATAAAAATAAATAAATAATTCATTTACATGTGAGTCTATTGAAAACAACATTTTTACTGTATAGAGGTAAGGTTGCGTACTATCAAATCTTCTCAAACCTCACTTCATTGTAAGATTTTAGACTGGGTGATGATGATGATGAAAAAATAATTATATTTTTTTATAATAATTGTCGAGTCTCAGGTTAAGCCCAACCCGTTAATCTGAAACTACGCTTAAGCGGGCCGAGTTGGGCCTAGCGTCAAAGGCATCCTTCAATTCTCACTTTTTTACTCTTCAAGATGTTCAAATACAACATCTCCATAAGCAAATGCACCTCTCCCAATGCAGAATTAGTAATAAAGTCGGTAAAACAATCAAAGAAATAGTCTTTCATGGTCTAGGGTACCAAGTTTGGGACAAAGTGTTCATCTTTACACTGCACTTAGCTGCTACTTTAAAGATGATGGAAGATTATAGCAACCTCCATTCTGGGTCCAAGATCTAGCTTTTGTAACAAAAATGGATCTCACCTTAAGCTCCAATTTGTATATATTGACATAAAGGCCTTTTTTGATTGTTGGCTGATCAGCCAAATTTTTTTACTGATTGACCAAAATCAGTTGTTTGACTTCATCAAAAAATTACTTTAGTTGTTTGGTTCTTGGCTGGTTGAGTTAGCTGATTCAACCAAACCAGCTAAAAATTAAAAGTTTTTTGTGAGTAGCTTTTTGGATAATCGGTTGATTATCCTTTCCTATAATGTCGATTTTGCCGAACCTCTTTTGCTCTATTTGAATTATTTTGTTAAACTTCATTTGAATTGTTTTATTTTATGTTTGGATGTATCATTATCATCATCATTATTATTATTATCATTACTGTTATTATTATTATTGTTGTTATTGGTGTTATTATTATTATTACTATATATTTTATGTTTTTTATTAAAGTTATAAACTTAATTTTTATAGAATTAAATATCTAAATTTCTATAAGAAAATTCAACGAAATATTAAGATAAATAATATTCATACCCTTATAATTTTGTTTAAAGTTATGTCCTTATAAGTCATTTTACACATAAACAGCTAATACTAAATAGTTAATTTTACCAAACATCAAATGACAAATAACTAATGCAATCTGCTGATCAAATCAGCTATTAGCTAACAGCTAATTGCCAAACAGGGTCAAAGTTTTATAATGTATAAGATTACCTCATTTTTACCTCTTTTTCTATCCGACCTTTACTGATAGTGTCATCTTTCTAGTAAAATGTATCTCCAACAATAAGGTCTCGATTCGACTTAGATTTGAATATACTCGAATCGTTTAAAATGATACCCTTTTGAAAATTATTTTTAAAATTGCATCTATTTGAACGATTCGTGATCTAATTAAGCTCGACGCATTAGCTTTGAAACAAACTGGGCTGAACTCTGGGCTGGCTGTCATCCCAAGTTATAAGTGCATTGTAGTTGAGCATCTTGAATATGGTCTACCACTCCATTTCACACGTCTGGGTCTTATAGTTTAATTGGACTAATCTCCTTAGCAGGCTAGGGAGGATTTAGAAACCATTGCTGAGTAGCGAAAGGAATCAGATTCAGAACAGATCTTATGGCAGATTTTGAGATCCAAACTAAACTAGCAAGCATGAAACCGTTCACATAGCTTTATTTGGAGCACTGAAAGTACCCATACAGAACCACCCTTAACAGAAACATCCTTAGAAAAAGGAAAAAAAACACAACACACCACCGGGTAAGTCCCCTGGTCGTACTGTAATAAACAAAACAAACTTCAAACTTTATCTGAGATTCCTATGCAGTAGCAACATCAGTCGCAAGCTTCTCTACTTTAGCAACCAATTCCTCTTTCTTGGCACCCACAATTCGCTCTATCTCTTTTCCTTCCTTCACAAACACAAAAGTCGGCATTGCCTCTACTTTCCATTCCTCAGAAACTGACTGCAGAGAAAAAAAAGACAGAACATTGTGATTAGAAGACATGGACAGAGGATTGCTCCAGTTGAAATGGAAACATGCCAATTAGGCACAGATTTATTACCGCCAGTTCATCCACATCGACCTTAACGAATGTGACATTCGTAATCTTCTTGGCCAACTCCGCGAAAATTGGAGCAATAATACGGCATGGCCCACACCATGAGGCAGTAAAGTCCACCACGATCTGTGATCTTAATTTTATTAGTTCTGTATATCAAAATCGAGACTAACAGCATACATTAACAATATAGATGGCAAATGGGTCAGGCAGAGCCGGATTGCCAATGGCTCAGGCCTGGATTAACCACTTTTTAACGGTTTAAATACGACCCAAAACCCAAAATACGACACGGTTTTGTTTGAACCGATGGGTCACCTCTAAGTCTGAGCACAGTCCGAAACCAATCAACTCGAATCAAGTCCAATTACCAGTTATCTTAAAGAGGTGAGAGGGAACTTAGCAGATCTTTTTCAAGCAGAGTTATTAGTCCATCTTCTTATATATAGAATACTTTCTCTAGGTACAACTATTTAATATACAAAATCATCCAAGTTCCATATTCCAAATGCAGAGAAGGGGCTTATCGGATCAAGAAGACATATGGAATTAACTAATCAAACCTGCTCTTAAGCATGGCAACTGGCCCGACTCAAAGCACGGCCTAGATCGACTGATCAAAACATTCAAAATGATTTTGTTTTAAAGTGAATTATTGATCGGCTATTCAAACTCGAACCTAACCCGAAAGTCCGAAACACAGTTTGGCATCTGTACTTGCTACAGAAACACAGTTTAGAAAGCATTGATATGGACACGAAATAGATATCTAAGAAAACTCTTTTCACATCTACACGTCTCTAATAAAACGATCACACCTACATTAGTTTAGACCCAAATTCAATGGCAAATAATACATCTAATGAACAGAGATCAACCGGAAAGAGGAAATACCAGCTTCTTGGATTCATTTCCCTTCTCAAGTATCTCCTTCCAGGCCTCAATGGTGTGGATGGGAAAGACCTGTCCTTCTTCCGCCATTTTCAAGCAAAAACGAAGCTTTTGAACGATTCTAAAATTTGGTGAAAAGCTCTATACGATATGGATTGGTATTTGGTACCCTCTCATCTCTCGTCCACACACATACATATAGAGTCATTTGAGTGATTGTGCGTTTTGAGGATATGCCATTGAAGTGATTGTGAACGCGATTAAGCGCTTTGGGAGATTGCGTGACGCGCTCCTATACGTCAGAATCATTTGTTCTGGAACTTACCAATGTGACCTTTGGTACGATAAGAGGGAACAGAGGAGCCGCTGTTTGGTTAGCACATTCCGCGTATGATCCACGCATCGCATTCAATGTGTGGAAGACACTTTTGCATTTACTTATTATATTAAAGTAATATTATTTAGATATCTTGAAGGACAAGAAAACATGGATACTTTTTGAATTTTTTATTATTTTAATTTGTTTAAAATATTTTATATTATTAAAAATAATGATTTTTTTTAAATTTTTTTATTTGAATACAAGTTATTAATTATTGTTTGATTGATTATCAAATATTTATTTTGTCTGTTATAACTTGATTTTAATAAAGAATTATTTCACAAATTTTCTATTAATACTTTTTATAGTATAAAGTAATTTTAAAATAATGTTCAATAGTAATTATATTTTCTTAGAATAACTAAAATCATAAGAAAATTTGAATTTTTTTACTTTATAATAGAGTTAATAACCTCAAAATTAATCTAAAAAGTTAATTGTTAGCTTCTCTTAAAGAAATTTAAACAAATGATTGAAAAATTAGTTCTAATAAAGCATTAATTTGACATAGAATGGAAATAGATATAGGGTTGATATTGAACTAGGTTTGGTTAAGGGGTCCGACTTGAAGTCTAATCGGGTTCGAGATTCTAGGCCTGAGCTCGAGTCTGACTGAATTTGAGTAGTATGTTTGGTCAAATTTATTTTTCAATTTTAAAAATTAAATTAACGATACTTTAAGTAAAATTTTCAAATTTTAAATTAGGCTGAATCGGATAGTCTAAATTAGAAAATTCAAATTTTCCTTAAGGGTATTAGAATTTTTAATATGAGTAGAATGTAGAGTCCATTAACAAGAATTGGGTGTGGGTTAACCATTGTCAAAATGACAAAAATTATTCATTTGGATAATTGAACCTTACTGTTTATAAATCCTTTAACATTTTCATGTTTAGTCAATATAGGATACTCTAACATTCCTCTCGAGTGCAACTGGGACTGAGCATCTAATTGTTACTTGAAATAAATACAGTAGTAAATTGATCGAGCCGTCGGGATTGAACGTCTAGACAGACAATCAAGAAATTAATAATCCGGATCATACATGCTATGATACTTTATTATAATTTTTAATATAAGTAGAGTGTAGAGTTCATTAATAAGAATTGAACTTAGATTAATCATTGTCAAAATGACTATAACTAGTAATTTTAATAGTTAACTCTTACTATTTATAAACCTTTTTAATATTTTCATGTTTAGTCAATATGGGATACTCTAACAAAGGTATAATTCAATTCAATCCGGTCCATTATCATTTCTAACAAAATTAACTTTTGACTAGAGTTTGAGTTGCAATGGCTTGTAATACAACCATTTAAATATTTGTAGGGGTGACAAAAAAGGTTGGCCTCGATTGACTCGATCATTAATTTTAGGTTCGGTTGAAGTTGATCAGAGTTTAGGTTAATTTTGAACATTTTGAAAAAAAATTTCAAATTTTGGGCTAAATTTGAGCTAGGATTATGGGTGTAACATGGTCCATTGCTATTGGGTATGAATGATAACGGTTGGTTGGGTAAGTGAAACTCTTGTCTGTGGCTCAAGAAATGCAATTTGAGTAAGGATGGTAAATGTGGCTCGGCTCACTCAACTTGACTTAACCTAATTTTAGCTCGAGTTGATTAAGCTACAGGTTGAGATTGCTTAGCCATTTTGACCCACAACTCGATTGGAAGGTACAAAATGATATCATTTTTTATTTTTTTAAAATATAAAGTCTGGCCTAGTAGGTTATGGCTTTCGTTGGTCGCCAAAAGCGGCCCAAGCCCAACTTGGCTAGTTGTTATCTCTAAATTTAAGCTGAACTTAACAAACTCAATGTCAATCATCTTAAAATATAGTCGTTTTAATTTTGAATTTCTTAAATATTAAAAAGATACTATTTTAAACGATTAACTTGAGATGATACCATTTAAACATTTTAAGTAATTAAGAAAAAAAACGTAATTTAAAATAATAAAATCAAAACAGAGAAAGTTTTGAAATAGTTTTTTAGCATCCAATTTAGGAAAAATTCTTAAATCCAAAGAAAATTCAATAATTTAATTATAAATTTGCTAAACTATATTGTTATCTACTAATCATGGATATTTATAAGCTTATAATTTCATTATTACAAATTAAAAGAAAAACATATTTTGAAGTGATTAAATTTTTAAGATTTTTCAATTCAGTGCTTAAATTTTCTAAATTTATAATTAGGTAACCATTTTTTTTAATAATTTTAACAATTCAATTCAAAACATTATTCCTGATAGCATTTTGTCTTTTTTGTTCATAAAATTTAAGCATTTTTATAATACGTTATATTCAAATCAATCATTTATATAAACTAAAAAATCTAACTTTCAGCTTCCATTGAACTCCCAAAAGGTCTTGTAAAAGGATAGCATACCAAATCACTTAAACAACCACCATGCTCCACTTGAGCAACTCTATCGCAATGGTATTGCGGCCCCATTCCTAAATTGCATGATTGAGATTCGAACTCGCGAAGTGAGATGACCTAGATTGAAAGCTGGTGACTCTTATATCGCTTAGCCTCCTAAAAAGTCTTGTGAAGGGTTAATATACCAAATTGTTACAGCAGATCTGTATAAAATTAGTACTTCAGTCTGACGATTATATGTCGATACCCAACTATTCAGACAAGACAATTAGTTGGTAAGTAAATTTTTACTTAATATTTATATTTCTTTAATTAGAAAATATGTTAATTAAATTAGTAAAATTTAAAAATAATTAACATTATAAATTGAATCGTTAAGGTTGTAAAAGATTATTAATTTAATTCAAAATTTTAGATATTAATTGAAAATATAATATATTTTTAAACATTCTAAATCAACAAAAACGGCTTGCTAACGTATTACCTTTCTAAACGGCGTTGGAGCACTCTATTTTTGGTGGGTTATTTCCATTCTATGTCACTTATATCCTGTTTGGTTGAAGAATTAGTAATAAAATAGAATGAAACGTAACACATTTTTATTGTTTGGTTGAGAGTTTCATAATGGAATGAAATGAAATGAGATAGATACTGAGGGTTTCATGTTACATTCTATTTCATCTTAAACAGTGAATATAAAAAAACCTCCTATTTATAGAGTTTATGATATAATGTAAACTAATAAATACATACTAACTAATATACTTTCAATAATTTTTCTTAATATTAATTATTTCCTTTTACCCTAACCCCCCTTTCCCGCATACTCTAATAATAATATTTTTATATTATTAATAAAAATTTGTATATAACTAATAATAAACTGAACTTTTAAAAATTTTTATAAATGAAAATAGAAGATATGTTAAAAATTATTCTTTGTATATATTTCTATATAAATAAAAATATAGATAAATAATTTTAGATATAAATCACATATAACATAATAAAATTTATTAAATAATTAGTAATAATATTTTATATAATTAATAATAAATTGTATATAATTAATAATAAAATAATAAAACTTCATTATTTTAAAGTAGAAGATATACAAAAAATTATTTGTCACGATTGGGACTTGATCTTTTTAATTAGACGTGATTTCTGTTTTAAAGATCAAATGCTTAATCCATAGGATCAATGTAGATTCTAACTATTCTAAAAAGATAAAAACTACGGATACTTGCCTGAGGTTTATTTAACGTTAAACCTCTTGCAATATTCATTGATCCTTAAAAAAAGAAATAAGCAAAGTTCCATCGTTGAGTGAGAAATGGAAAATTCATGGAAAGTTGCAATCCTCACTGCGAAATAGCGCACCAACATTGTTTTTCGACTGGAAGACCAAGAGCTAACTATCGAGACTTTGGACTATCCGGACATATACTTTATGAAATCGTTCATGCAAATGAATAACTAGATAAAATAGATAAACTTTTCTCTTCATCTCATGTCGACGGGTCTTCTCAGTTGGAAGATCCCCTATATGGATAATACACATTTCAGTTAATAGGGTCTAATTTGAATTGTTTTGTTTCAGAACAAAGATATCCACGGGATAGTTCGTTCTATTTAGATATTCACGACCAAGAAGTAGCGTCATCATTCATTGGAATCAATTGGGAAGTCTTGATCCAATTTAAAAAAAAAATTGTTTCGTAATCTAATAATCCAATTTTCGATTTCTAAGTAACGCTTGGACACAAATCACGAGAATATCTATTCTTCCTCGAATTTTACATTGAGAGGGAAAGGAGTTAATTTAATCATTTTAAGAAATAAAGTTTTGATCAGAATATGATCTGAGGGATTCCTTAACTATTAGGGATACTAGAACGAATCACACTTTAAGGATATAATAGTCATTTATTATACACTATATTCAATTTCATTTATGTTTCAAACAATGACCCTGATTGGCAATCAACTGATTACATTAGTTGTTAGCTGATTATATCAGTTGATTTAACTAGCAGATCGCATTAATTATTTGTTAGAGATGTTTGATAAAATTAGTTGTTTAGTATTAACTGTTTATGTGTAAAATTACTTACGAAGACATGACTTAAAAAAAAAGGGTATAAATATTATATATTTTAATATTTTGTTAAATATTATATATCTATCTGCAAGAATCAGTTCCAATCCTTGCATGGATGACTGAAAAGTATGCTTCCAGTTTGGAGTTTAGATCTTTGAATCAATGAAAATATTAATTTTAAATAAACTAAATTATTTATTTTAATTAATAAAATAAATTTTATTAATAAAGATTATGTAAGAGATTAAATAAATTTATTTAGTTAAAAATAATTACTTTTAAGTTTTATTTAGTATATAATTATAATTAGTGGTTAGTATTAACAATTAAATAAAATTATGTTTTTATTAAAAATAGAACTTAAAAACAGTAAAAAGAAAACTAGTAGAAAACAAAAATAGACGGTAACTGAAGAATTGACTTTTCATAGTTAAAAATTTAGCTGATAAAGGAGCGTTTTTATTTTTGGCTGTTTATGATAAATCAGTTGTCGAAAGAGCTACTCTTCAAATAGCATTGTCAATCAGCTAAAGGCAATCAATAAGCTAAAAAAATAG
>JAOSBN010000006.1:1905632-1915810 GCA_027563595.1 Erythroxylum suave | reverse complement strand
AAATCAGTTGTCGAAAGAGCTACTCTTCAAATAGCATTGTCAATCAGCTAAAGGCAATCAATAAGCTAAAAAAATAGTTAATTGATTGTCTATCAAATGAGATCAATGTTTCAGTACATTATATTATGAACTCTTTTATCTCTCCAAAACAACTTTTCACTATATTATATTTTATTTCATTATAAATCATTACTTTTTGTTCAGTTCTATTTCGTTAATTAATATCCAACTAAATTAATATTACGTGTAATTCACTCCTACGTATGAATGAGATTTAATAATTAATAAAACACGAAAAGTATGAATACAAGATCTCGTCGCTTTGGCTTTAGACATTTTAGAATTGTGACAGTATAAAAGTAAAGAAGTAACGCAACGCACTCGAAACCCCCGGATTCGTGCTGCGTCTTTTCCCTCTCCGGAGTCCACGCTCACCTATAAACTCTAAAGCTTCAAACCCAGAAAAGTTTATCCAAATCCAACCCTTTTCCTGAATTTTCCTCACCTTTATCTCGATTACGTCGACTTATACCATGGACGTTGATCCTCGTCTCTACGAACAAGTTGTGAGTGCTCAGAATCCAAATATCCATTTTGCTTTTTCTCTTCTTTGGTGTCCACTGATTTCTGTCAGAAAATTCTTCAACTGTATCGTTCCTGGTACTGAAAGATTGAGACTTTGTTGATGGAGTATGTATTTGGTCTTGTTGTTGTGTAATCTGTACGTGTAATCTCCATAATTATTGTGATGTTTATACCTGGACGATTATGACTTCTTTTCGTCCGGTGTTTACATTGACTTTTTGATCTTTTATTTATTAATAATCAGAACCCTGACCTGAAACTACTGGCCCTTAAAGTTCTGTTTTTATGGTTTCTGATGGTTCAAATTCAAGCAATGACTTGGGTGTTCGAGTTTTGTGCTTATTATGAAATAGCCATTGTTCTTTTCTATGGGTTTAATTTACCCATTGCTGTGCAATTCACCTTTCGTTCCTTAAAAAATTGGAAGGATCAACTTTTTCTACTAATGAAATCACCCCTTTTGCTGTTTCTACATGCGGGATTCAAGTTTTCCTTACCTCACTCCAGGGTCTATGTTCTATAACCAAAATTTTCATACATGACATAGACTTTTACGTTATGCTCTTGTAATAATTTCTATACGAAACGTGTGTAATGTTCATGTTTGGTTACAGGACATTAAAGACAATGACATCCACAATATTATTCTATCATATCTAGTGCATAATTGTTGTAAAGAAACTGTGGAATCATTTGTTGCTTGTACTGGAATGAAGCAGCCTCAACAAAACCTTGAAGAAATGGACAAAAGAAGAAGTATGTGAAACTCATGGTTTCAATTCTTAGCTTTTCATGACTTTCAGTTGATGAACAATAGTGTCTCTTTGTGATTACTTGGTAAAAGTAGTATCTCTGTTATTAATTATAGTTTCCTTGTCTTTAGAGGTGTACAGATTTGTCAACATAGGAGTGATTCTGTGAGATTAGAACATGACTTATGACAAAGAACATGCCTAGCATTCTTGTTGTTAGACTTTACGGCTGAGCGAATTATAAACACACTTCGCAACAAAGTGATGATTCTGATTCTGTTTCTGTTTTGTTGCGAATATGTAGTATTAAATTAGAGCAGTTCGCTAATAATTCTTTCTTATTTGATCTGAATGTTTCTGCATTCCTTTTCTGATATATTTGCTGATACCATTTATTTTGTGCTTAGATATTGTTCATTATGCATTGGAGGGGAATGTTTTAAAGGCCATTGAACTAACAGAGCAAATCGCTTGGAACCTGTTTGAGAATAACCAGGATCTTTATTTTGATCTCTTGAGCCTTCATTTTGTTGAGCTTGTCTGCACTAGGAACGTGTGAGTATTCTTCATTTAGGCAGTCAATATTTTCATTATGTTTGAGTTGGCCACATTCTTTGTTTAAATTCCTTCTTTAACTGCAGCCCAAAAGCCTTAGAATTCGCTCAAACCAAATTGACTCCATTTGAGAAAGATCAGAGATATGTTGCAAAGCTTGGAGTATGTTCCTTCATGGGGCCAATTATTTCACATGTGTATAGCTCACTTAATCCAGTTCATTATCAAATAATGAAACATTGTCTGATCTTATTCTAGGATTTCTTAGCCCTGCTTGCTTATGAACAACCAGAAACGTCCCCAATGTTTCATCTTCTTAGCTTGGAGTACCGCAAGCAAGTTGTTGACAATTTGAACCGAGCAATCCTTGGTTTGTTTCCTCAGTTAATTCTTCAATGTGTCATATTTGTTTTTCTAGATGTTGTACAAATATATGTTCTTTCATAAATCATCTGCTCATCTTCACTGGCTATGGATGATATCAGCTTATGAAAACCTCCCAAGCTATACAGCAATGGAGAGGTTGATACAGCAGACAACTTTAGTCAGACAATGTCTAAATGAAGATCATGGCGAGGTAAAGGATCGTCTCATTGTTTTTTTTTTTTAATCAAAGCTTTAGGCGCCAAGTATGATATCTCATATTTCTGATTCCTGTATGTTCTTCGTTTAGCTTCGTCTCAATCTCTATTCCTTCCTGTACAAGTTGGCTATACTCTTATTTCTATTTCTTTTGGTAGTTGTGGTGTTTATGTTTTCCTTATATGTAGAACAAACAGGGTATGCATCTCTAGATAGTACTGGAGTTGTGGTTATGTCCTGCAGATTTTTTTGCTCTTCTTTTCTTGATGTGTAACCCCTCTTTATCGGCAATTGCTTAGGACGGGCTTCCACAGTTCTCTCTGAAGAATTTTCTGAAAAGCTAGATTGTTTAGCTGCTCTAAAAATCATTGCCTGCACTTCGTTTCTTGTTGCTGCCGTATGATTTTGACATACGGTTTGGTCATGGATGGATAATAGCATCAACACCTAGAGGCTGGGGATCAAGCAGTCCTATATCAATGTTTCTTCCTGCATTAAGTGAAGTATATCATTTTTATGGTCTGACTGCAACTTGGTGAACTTGGTTCTACTTTCCTCATATTGCTTCCTCTAAACTTGGATTATATGATCCAATGGCTTGTAAATAGTCTCTTGCTTGCGCTACTCTACAGGAACCTGCTAAGGAGCCTTCTTGTTGGTTAGCCCAGCATGGAAAACCACAACTGCCATGCTTGATGCATCTCCTCATGTCAATTGCATTTACTGTAGGAAAAGATAAGTCCGGTTTTGTAATAAGTTTTGTATTTACTCAGTTTAAGTCCTTACTGTAAGAATAATAACAACAACTCAATGAAAGTTCTAGTATTATATAGTCTTATCCCTAACTGATAGAAAAGTGGTTTTATATTACGTCTTTATTGATATAAAAAAAATGTGATGCTGACAACTTCATTCATCCTTGAGGCATGCATAGGGATTAAGTTTGATCTGCCTGAAGTTAATAGGTGAAGTTTAGGTTGATCGAACGATGTTTTGCGATGATTCAATCTAGAGATGGCAAAATCGGCCTGGTTTGGCCAATCCAGGCGAGCCATCGGCTGGCCCGGGCAAGAGCCAGACTCATCTTTGTTTGAGTTGCTCCATGCACGCAGACAAAAAAATCTTAGTTGTCCTGGGTTGGATAGACAAGTATGTTAAGATCTTAAACAGTCTAACTGACATGTTCATTTTTCAAATTTCCGGTTTGATTAAATTTATCAAATTTCCGGTTTGATTAAATTTAATAACTCTGGTAGTTAAAAATTTATAATTGGTTTTTGTAAATTAATAAATATTTATAAATTAAAATTAATTAATTAATTTTTATTTGACAATCTTTTTTTAATTAAACTTCAAATTCTTCGATTATTAAGGATAATCTCTTTTCATTATATTTCAAATTCTTTAATTTTATTCAATTTTTAGTAAGTTTTAAGGTGATCTAATACCGGTTGAACATTCTAAACCTTAAATCTCTTGTTTTACCGGTTTAATTTTCAGTCCGATTTTTAAAATATTGATGAAAATTATGAAAATATATTTTTTGTTAAATCACATTTTAGAATATTTTATATTAAATTATATCAAGTATTTACTAATAATTTATGTAAAAGTTTGTATTAAAAGAAGTTCTTATAATAATTTATAATGGGAGTATTATTAAAAATATATAAAATACACAAAAATATATCTTTTGCTTAAAAAAATAAATGTAATGAAAAAAAGAATTATCATGAGTTGGACCATCAATGGTGGACTTTTGGTTTACACCGGGCCGCAAACACATACCATCCCACCTAAAAGCCCCAGATAAACCCCATCGCTCCATCTATGTAAAGCTTAAGGATAATGGCTTCCATGACTCTTCCTTCGTCTTCTTCAATTCCAATCCTTCGCTTGCGCAATAACAAGCTTTTCTTCGGCCTCAACAGGTATAAACAACTCTTATACGAGCTTTTGTTCATCGCAATCCTTCAATTTTCTTTACACTGCTGTGTTCCTGTAGGTCTTGCTGTAGAAATGAGAGCTTCAAATCCTATACTATAAAATGCGGTGTCACCAAAACAAAAGAGTCTCCGGAGACGAAATCTTCTACTGTCATAAGAGAACCACACAAGTACTTCGATCAAGTGGTCATCACTGTTCGTTCTGGAGATGGGGGTCACGGTGCAATCCTTGGATTGCCACAGCAGAGAGCTCCCAAGTCTCAGGGGAAACAGCCGAGCAGAGAATTGAGTAGGAAGAAAACCTCTTTCAAAAGGGACTTTGACGGTACGCTAATTCTTCCAGTTGGTGGTCGTGGGGGGGATGTCGTGATTTATGCTGATGAGGGTAAAGATACGTTGTTGGAGTTTCACTCCAAAAGCCGATTCAATGCAAAACGAGGTGGGAATGTTGATGCTATGGGCGTTTTGACTTCCAGATTGGGTGATGGTTCCATGGCTCCTACTTTGCGCATTCCCGTGCCTGTAGGTTTGTGCCCATAAGTGTTAAAAGATTGCAACATGTTTTGGCACCTTTCATGAATTGTATGCTTATTGGGTTTTGGTGATTGTAACAGGTACAGTTGTGAAGCGTAAAAGAGGGAAGTTGTTGGCTGATATAACACTGCCTGGTGATGAAGTTCTTGTTGCTAGGGGTGGACAAGGGGGGGTAAGATATCATATGCTTAAGCTTTTTCTGATTAACTTTCGTTGTTTAGTTTCATGGGTGTGTTAAATATTGTTCATTTTGGTTTGTTTAGTATTTTATGAGCGTTTATCATGTGATAGCTCATGATGGAAGATTTTTTTAGTTCTTAAGAATTTGAAAGAATGGGAATGGCATGAGGAAGTCCCTGGATTATTTGTCTTGTTCCGTTATGATGTGCAGTGTTTAACCTTTATTTTCTACTCGAACTGCCAATGTAAAAGTCATTTCCTTTGATTCCGGCAGATTAGCTTGCTTGAAGCTCCAGAGCACAGGAGGAAACATTTAATGAATTTAACCACAAACGTCATGAGAGATGACAGTGACAAGGTAAATAAAAATAACTTCCAGTGGTTTACATTACTTTATTGCAGGGACTTCCTTGAATTCTTGAAATTCTAGAATCATGATATAAGGTTGCGTAATGATTAAACAGATGGTGGATAAGTTTATTGTTCCTTCCTTATTCTGAAGACCCTTGTTTAACGTTTATGATAAATTGCAGGTTTTGCTTCATGGTCAACCTGGGGAGGAAGTAAGCTTGGAGCTGATTCTACGTGTTGTTGCAGATGTTGGTCTAGTGGTAATTGTTGCTCTCTTTATCATGCATGCATTAATGTAGAAGTTATTGCAGACTTGAGCTTGCTAAGTTCTATTTCCTCATTTAGGGACTTCCAAATGCTGGAAAGTCAACCCTTTTGGCAGCCATTACTCGTGCAAATCCTGATATTGCTGATTATCCTTTTACGACATTGATGCCAAACCTTGGTCGCCTAGATGGGGACCCAACTTTAGGGGCTGGGATGTTTACATCTGAAGCAACACTGGCAGATTTGCCTGGTCTTATAGAAGGGGCTCACTTGGGAAAGGTACTGAATGTATACTTTTGCTTCTCTTTTGACATTTAAAGTTTCTAGTTGCTGATATTGGGAAATTCTCGACTTTAGGGTCTAGGTCGCAATTTCCTCAGGCACCTCAGGAGGACTCGCATGTTGGTTTATGTAATTGATGCTGCCTCCGAGGACCCTCTGAATGACTACAGAACTGTCAAAGAAGTATATTCATTTACTATATGCTTCCATCTTTTTGTTTTGGCTTACCATGCTTTTCCTTGCTTACTATTTAACTCTCATAGGGTGATATACTCTGTTTGATACGATTTCTGTCTATAAAGCTATTCAGGTTATATCTTGTGCTGTAAAGTTCAAGATCTAAGCCCTTCGTAAGTTCTGTCGAAACGGGTCTAGATAGTGCTAGTATGTGCCCTTATAAAGGAAATATTGTGAATCCATAATATAGTAACCCCTTGTATGTCAGAATTTGGAATCCTGGTTTTCAGTGGAAGAGAAATACTCTTTCTGAGATATGACATTAATTCAGTATCCTTGGTCTCTATTGTATTTTGAATAGAAGACAGAATTTTTTTCCTTTTTTTTATGTTGTCTGATCCTTCTCTTTCTTCGTCTTTATTTACTAAACAGCTTCCGATTATCTGTGATTTTGCAGGAACTTAGAATGTATAATCCTGAGTACCTTGAGAGACCATACATTGTCGTGCTAAATAAAATTGACCTACCTGAGGTTTGCATTTGTTCTTTGATTCTTTTCATTTCTGAATCTCTGATATCCACTCTTTTTGGGTATTATTGTTGACTCTGATGCTGTATTTATGAGTTTGTGTTCCTGTTTTCTTCCAATAATCACGTTAACTGAGACATATGCATCAATTCCAAATTTCAGGCTCATGATAGGATGTCATGTTTAACTGAAGAAATATCAAGAATTGGCAGTGACGAGTTGTCAAATTCGGAGAATACTGTTCAGTCAATATCAAATGAAGGTGTCGCTGCAGATGAAGAACATCCTGAGATGAAAAATGAGGATAAAAGAGATAAAATGATTGAGGATTATCCATGTCCTCTTGCTGTTGTGGGCGTTAGCGTTAAGTAAGTTCATCAGTAATTGCACCTTTCTTAACAATTTTGATACGGATGATGATTTCTTTGGAGTTCTCAGCTTAATTTGAAAACAAATTCCTTTCTTTATTCTCCAATAATATCCTCCAGAGATGTTGCACTATACCAGAAAGATAAGAGTCACACACACAAACACATAATTGGATTTTGGTGTGGGAAAAAGAAAAGATGAATAATTTCCCTTTCACAATTTGATTATTTATTTTCCTTCAATCAATTGCAGATTGCCAGAGAAGGTCTATGAAAACCATAAACCCAATTTCTTTTCACATTGGACGAGTTTGTAGATCATTAGTGTTAGCTTTCGTTTGTTTATACTTGAGAGTATTGCTTATGCCTTTCTGCTTCTGGTTTTGAAGTTCAACTTCAAAACATAATCGCTGGATGTTTGGTGTATGGTAGCTTTGATAACAGTATTTGAACGAACTTCTTTCCCTTCCAGGAAAGGCACTAGAGTAAATGATATGTTGAAGGAGATCAGGACAGCCTTGAAAATGTGCAGAACTTCTGATGGGGCCCTGTCATCAAGCACTGAATCATGAGAAAGGGCATTCTAAGATGAGGGTTCGCGAAGCTGCTATCTCAGATGGTGGCAACTTTTCCGCCAAAAATGGCCTAGTTGGATTCAACTCGAACTTATAGGAACGTAGGATGGACAAAGCAACAAGCGATGAATCAGGAAACCATGAACATTGTTAGATTTTCTTATGCTGGCTGCTGGTTTGTTAAGAAAATATCTCTTTGATGCAGTGAAAATCCTCAACTATCAGGCAACCCGATTTTTGGAACCTAAATTCTTGACATTCATCGTTCAGTTGTTGCTCTGGAGGTAGGAAGTTGTGAATTGCAACTCTGTCTACCAAAACTGGTTAGGTTCTTACTATGATCCTCTGCCAAACTGCTTGTAATTGCCATCTTTTGCACGAAACATCTTCATGGATTTTGATTACTTGGTCATTGTACATACTTTTGGCAGGTGTAATGTGTATCTATACTGGTGTGTCTTTCATTTTAAATCACTGTACAACGTGGGAATGAAGTAAACCTTCCAAATCAATCAGTGAATCAAACCCAAGTGATGGGTTAAATTTCATACATACATGTTCATAACTATCGTCAGTTTCCTGTTTATGCGACTCGGTTTTGGTAATAATATTTGATAATGCTTCGCTTGCGATCGAATTAATACCAACTCGGAGTTGTAATTATTCCCATGAGGAATTTATTAGTAAGTATTTTACGAGTAAATAACGTGATTCTAACGAATTAAAATTGGCAAAAATTAGAAATAAACGTAAATAATTAAATTTAGAAAATTAATGAACAAACTTAGGTTCCAGTCACCTATGTTATTAAACTAGTTTAGATTATTGATACAAATTTAAATTAAATTTATTAACAAATACTTACTATCTGGTGTTCTCTTTTAGGATTAAACTAACAGGCATACATTGCGCAAATGCGCAATAGTTATTTTTATGGATATGTCCACTAAAATTTTGAAAAGTAATATGTCAAGAATTTTTTTTCATTTATCATTTTCTCATTTCATAAATAATGATTAAAATCTGCAACAGATGTAGATGATATCATTTTAGTGTTGTTATGTTGATCATTTCTTAAACTCTGTTAATCTTTATCAACTGTTGGTGTTCTTCTTCTTTTTTAACTGCATTTGTTTTTTTGTTGGTAGATAGATCTCACTTGAATGATTTGTTTTGTTAAATGGTAATAAATTAATACAATATATTAGTTTGAATAAGATATTTTCATGTTTGTCATTATTGTCGTACAAAATTAACAATCACTTGTTTAATAAATTTCAAATATCAATGTATGAAATATGTGACTAAATATTGCTCAATGTACATGACAGAAAAAATAAAATAATTTGAGATCATGTTCACCACAAAAATACAAAAGAAAAGTTATGAATACATAACGATAGCAGTAATAGATTCACACAGGATATTAAATTATGAAAGTTATGAACGTTTCACGGTTATATTGTTTGACATATTGCTAATAAAGTGTAAGATAATTTGAGTTTTTTTTTCCTGTCATCAATGTCTACATTTGAATCCGGATTGGACTCATTCAATGTTTGGTCAGGACATTCTCTTACTTTGGAAGAAGAAGCGATAATATCTACAAAAAAAAAACACAATTAGTCATATAGTATAAACGTTACTATATTTCTAGTTAGTGTTATTATGATGAAGATAAAAACAGGAAAATTTATTACGTAAATAATGATTAAAACCTGAAAGAGGTGTCGATGATGTACTTTCAGCGTTGAAATGTTGATCATCTTTTAAAATTTCTTTATCTTTTTCAATTGAAGTTACATCCTTTTGTGATTCTCCAGTCACTTTGACGGCAATAAATAACAGTGAATCGTTGTCTTCCATCAGATGACTGAATTTGTCCAGGTTTGGTATGCACAAGAAAGGTCTTTGTTTTCAATTCTTTGTGAACCTTTTCTAAGGAAGTTGAAGAGTCTTTTTCATGGGAAGATACAAGTTGTCAATCATTAGTAAAATGAGTAATAATTTTTGTCAATGTATGAAAATCAAGTTGTAGTAAATGTTAAATAAAACCTGGTGGGAAGATTGCATAGCTTCAACTGCTGTAAAAGTCAAGAGTTTTTCTCCAAGAGCACCGAAAATTGAAGCTGTTATAGTTCCTATTTCGTCTGTTCAATCAATATCATAACGGCATCTGCAATTTCATCAAAATGCTAATGAGGAAGGTGTTGGATGAGGTTTAAGATAAATGTTTTAACTATTTTCTTCTTTTATTTAGTTGATGTGAAGATTAACTTTATACTGTTTGTTAAATTTATTTCCTAATACATATTTTCAATCAAAATAACAGGCAGGAAATTGAAAAGGGAAAAGAGAGAAGGAAATACCTAGGTTCAGCTGTAACTTTTTCATGACAGGAATTGCAAGTGAATGTAATTCCATATGTTGCAGCTGTTGAATGAAAACATTTTTTGCATGCCATGTACCAGTACTTTTGCAAAATGTGTTGAAAG
>JAOSBN010000006.1:1894385-1905532 GCA_027563595.1 Erythroxylum suave | reverse complement strand
GGTATTGAAAAGTAAATGTTGAAAATTGGTTGTAAGTAATGTATTAAAGAGTATGATGAGGTAAAGATTGGAGAGTAACTTGATATTTCCGATTAAATCTTGGGTTATGATATATGTATTCCGATTAAGAGTTGGGTTCTGGAAACGGTGCCTAACAATTCCAATATCCAAGTCTAATATAATTTAACCATAACTCTAGTGGGTCCAAGAATCTTTCTAGAATTCAAAATCTAAATAAAAATACATTTTCAGATAAGACTGACTATCATCGACATAACATGGTACACGATCATATCTTACTTTATAAATATCACTATCTTTTTCTAAAATATTGCAAGGGCTTTAGTTTGCGTATTTCCTGTATCATAGATGCTCATACTTCTCTATGCACTTAGACATGGTGTTACTATCTTTTTCGTGCATAAGACACAATATATGATACGATGGTATCTTAAGATGTGTCTTCCTTCAAAAACACCTACGCTAAAATAATACACCCTTGTCTTTAATTTGTGCCTTCATCTCTAATTTCTTGAAAGGAGTTGAACATAACATTTAAAAAATCAATTATACATACTAGATAAATATAGGAGCTTAGTGAAAATCTAACTTCACTTTCAAGAGAAGCTACTTATTAGTTATTAATTATTGATATAATGTGCCTATTAATTATGCACATCTTATAAAGATGAGACAATAAAAAAATAGATTAGAGACAGATAAAGAAGAAGAAAAGCTTAAAAAGAATTTAGTATATACAATAGCTTTTGAGGACATCCTAAGGTTGGATATATAGTTTGTCAACTTAAAAGAACATATAAAAAGTGATTGGTAGAATGACCATATAACCCTTAAAAAGATGACATTAAAATGGATAAATAATTATCAAGTAATTTCAATATGTTTAGGAATTCATTATTATATATAAAGTTAAGCATTTAATTCAAATAAAATATTTGTTTGATATCATTTTTATTTTTATCTTTTCTTTAAAGTTTTCAACCAATATACTTGTTTAATTGAGTGTATATTTTCTTTCTATTTATTGTTTCAATCCATTTTTGTATTCTTAGAATTAGGATAAATAGGTTTTCAAATAATCATACAATTTTCTTAAAAAAAACATGTCCATTTTATTTTTATGATTATTTATCTAATTTACAAAAAATTTGTCATCATAAAAAAGAATGAGATTATTATACCAAATGAGGATATAATTCATGTTTTGATGATAACAAAGCATAAGTAATACTAATGAGTTTTTTTTTAAATGAAAGCAATATGAAAACAATAATGATCATACACAAATTAAGACACATCTTATGAAGAGACTAAAGAAAAGTTAAAGTTTAACTCATTCAAATGAGGAACGAAATCAGGGCTAAGGATGAATAAGATTTAAAAAACTTATAAATTAATATATAATTTTTAATGTAATTCTGACCTGCCTAGTTTCATATTTTAAAGACTCATCATACATATACACATTATTCTTTCAACTCATTACATGGGTTTTTTCAAATCATACTAGGAATTGAGGTTTTGTGGAAATTTTGGGAAAAATATTTAAGTCAATTTCTTATTAAGAGAATTGAGTTTATGCATTTAAAGATGTTAGAATTACGATTTTATGTGTATTGGCAGGTAACAATTTGCTAGATTGTTATTCCATAGGACCCTAGTAATTTTATCTCCTGCAACCAAATTAATACCAACTCTAATACTGAAATATGTAGTTAGTGAAGAGTCGAGATTGTTCCCACGAGGAATCTATTGGTAAATGTTTCACAAGTTAAAAACTAAAACAAATTAGGGGCATTGAGTTAACATGATTTGAAGAAATTAAAAATGACAAAAATTGAAAATAAACGAAAATAATTAGATTTAGAAAATTAATTAACAAACATTGGTTTCGAGTCACCTACGTAATCAAACTAGTATGGATCATTGATATTAAATTAAGTCCATTAATAGATACTCATTGAGTGATGATTTCTCTTAGGATTAGATAAATAGAAACATGTATTCTAAACACTCTTATTAACCAACAACTTAGATATGATCTTAAGATTGATTAATTAATATCTTTAAGAGCCAAAAGAACCAATGAGCAAGACAATATACATACGATATGTATTTAATTTAGATAAATATCGTTTTTAGAATTTCCCAATCCCTTACATAAAGATGGTAATCCTAATTGCCACTTGGATTAGCAAAACTAAATGTCAACTCCTGCTAATCTGGCTGTAAATTAAATCAATCAATTCCTAGTTGCGCACTATAGAGATCAATCGATTAAATCATAAAAAGCAATGTAAAAGACATTTAATATTCATCGACGAAATAAACTTTATTTAGAAAATCTCACATATACTAGATGATAATGTTGGTTCCATTCAAACAAGAAGAAAGACTTAGCTACTCATAACAAAGGTAAAACCCAACAAAAAGGTAGCAGGACATATTGTCTACATCTCTGCAATTTTTTGAGAAAAATATGAAAACTCATAAAATCATTAAAATAGAAGAAAAACGTGAAAAGATGATATCTTTAGAAGGGTCTTTGTCTCCCATCTTATCGTTGTTTTATCAAATACACCTCCCTTCTGAATCAGATAGCTATTCGCCCAAAAAAAGACAACAACTTGATTCCCAAAATAATAAAACATCCTAAATGTATCAAATTTGTTTTCAAATCAAATTCTGCAAACAAATTTTTCCTTTTCATGTGCCCACGCTTAGTTAAAACTTTTCTGCCAACTAGAAATTCGAATTGTCTTTATTTTCTTTACATTTTTTGACTGAAACTCCTCTTCCATATGTTAAAAATCATCTTAAAACAATTTAGAAAAGAGTCCATTAATTTTAAATAATAATTACATTAAAGATATTTATATCCAAAATTGGCATAAAAGTAACAACTTGTTAAATTCTCCCACACCAATCTTTTGCTCGTCCTCAACAAACTATATTTGCAATCCATTTGCCTACTAATCATCTTTTTTTACTCTAAGTCTCGCAATAGTAAATAGTGCACACTTCAAGAGTCAAACAATTTCGTTACCAATGAATACCTGGAAGTTAATCATTTAAGTAAATATATACAAAGTCAATTTAAGGCAATCATATTTCAAAAACTAGCATATAATTATAGTAAACTATCACGGATTAGATTTCACTCAAATCACTCAAGTGTTTATTGGTGAGGTATTTCACTCAAATTCTTCTAATGCAAATATTCTACTATATGCTTCCTTTTTCCCCAACTTTTCACCACTTGAAACATAAACATGCATAAATTAAAAGAGCATTATTCAACGTTGCATTGGGTCATAGATAAAGATAAGGATTACTAAACAAAAAGGGAAAAAATCATATACATTAGCAAAGCATCTAACCACTTTTGGAGACACAAATTCAATTACAAAGGAGTTAACAATGTCATTCCATAGAGATAGATTACATTCCGTAACTCTTTTTTTATTACTATATTTTTTCTCTCTTTTTTTTATCAATGTATTGAGATTTAAAGATAGTAGTACAACACATAATTGAAATCTCAATGTCTTCAATTTCCTTTCATCCTTTTCTTTTCTTTTCCTTGCCTTCCATATTTCTCCAAATAAGTTTAACACAAATTGTAGTTAGATTGCCTACTTACATTTATGATGGGTAAAGATATTAGAAGTCTTAGTTGTCTATTGATTTATCAAGAAAAAGGGTTCCATTCAAAAGGTTTGACAAAGTATATTGAATTGGGTTGGCTTTTAAAGCTAAAGGGTTAAAACAAAGATGGCCTTTATCATTTTTATGCACACATGTATAGATGTGATCTCAAGTCGATTCCAAGTAAGTTCTAGAGAAAAATTCACCTTAAAAGATAATCACACATCAAGGAAATACAGATTGATATAGATGTTCCAATCTTTTAGGCCAAAAAAACTCACAAGTTAATGCAGTTCACCAAAAATATAGACCATGTTTAATCATATGATTACCAAACCTTGACTAAATGTATACACTTGTATTTCTTAATTGAGTGGCATCTATTGTCCTTAAATTATATTCATCTCAAGTTATGTTCACTGCTTAAGTCATTAAAAATGGAAGTATAAAAAGTGTCAAAGTTGGCCAATCAATTGCAAACAAGTTAATAAGCATTCAAAAATTTTCAACAAAGATTCCTAAATATCATTTATATGGAACATACCCCACCCTCACACCTAATCCACACATTGTCCCTAATGTAATAAAATAAAATAAAAGAAGCCAAAATAGAAAAGAAGAGAGAAAAGAAAGCTTCTCTATTAGTTGAGCGTCAAAATCATGAGGTTGGTGGGTGAGGAGGTTGGAATCCTTGATGTGCCCAATATGTTATCAAATTGTGTTCCATTAAATGCATCTGGCGTTTAAGTTGAGATAGACGAGCATCTAAGTTGGCTTGGGGATGTTGGCTACTACTTGCTATATCAAGGAACACCCAAATCTTTGTGGTTGGATGTAGGTTGGAAGGGACAACTAAACCCAGATTAGTGTAGGATATCATCTCATGACTCATGTCTATGATTCCCATCCCTTTTCAATGTGATTCCTAATCATAGGGCCTAGTGTTGATTCAAACATCGGAGGAATTGTTGGACTCCATACTGCAGCTGTATTATTCGATGGAGGTTGAGTGGTCATCAATGATGAGATAGGTGAAGCTAACCTGTGTGAGTCACTCTTTTGGCATGGCATGGTTCCAATCTTTGTGATTTTATAGTCTTGAAACACAAATAAAAGTACAAAATCGAAAAAAATTTGGACTAGGGAATGAGTTGGTTACAGTGGGAAGGGAGGTAAAAGGTTGGGTTTTATGTTGGAATGAAATAGTTGTTTATTGATTTGGCAATGGGTGGTTGAAATTTGGAGTAAGTGAAAGTATAAGAAGAGATGAATGAAAGTGGGAAGGTTAAAACGTGATGGGTAGTAAAATGATAATGGGCGGCGGGAAAAGGAAATATTTTTTTAATTAAAATAGAATTGAAATTATTAACAAGTGAAAATACTAAAAGGAATGGAATAAAATTGATAGCTGAAACAAAATAAATTAAACAAATTAAAAAATTTTGAGAAATACTAAAAAATAGAAATAAAACTGAACATGAAATTTCAAGGTGTCCCCAAATGCACTTCTTTTAGGACGTGCTCACCGACTTACCTAATCAGAGATAGATTGGGGCTACCACGTTTATTGTTTCCACATTCTCAATTAGAGAGTTCTCATAGTATGGTTTCAGACGGTGTCTATTAACCTTAAACACCTTGGAAGTATCTAAGCTTTGAATTTCTACCACACCATGAAAAAAATACATTAGTAACAATAAATGGTCTGAGCCAGCGAGATCATAATTTTCCTGGAAATAACTAAAGCTTTAAATGATAAAGAAGCAAATTTTGTCCTACTGAAAATTGCTTCCTAAAAATCATTTTAACTTGAAAAGCTTTAGTTTTTTCCTTATAAATTTTCACATTTTCATAAGCCTCATTATGGATTTCTTCTAACTCTTACAATTGCAACTTCCTATTGTTACTAGCCTCTGCCAAATCCATATTTAACTGTTTCACAGCCCAATAGACTCTATGTTTTATTTACACAAGCAAATGACAAGGTTCAACAAAACTAACTTATACGGCGACATGCCTATTGGAGTTTTGTAAACAGTTTGATAAACCCACAAGGCATTATCCAGACGTAAGCTCCAAACCTTTTTGTTCAGATTCATTAATTTTGGACCAATTTTTCCAAAATTAATTTAATTTCCTGATTAGAGACTTCAGCTTGCCCACTCATCTGTGGATGGTATACAGTTGAAATACGCTATGAGACACCATGGTTGTTCATCAACGTTCCATCAATTTTATTGCATAAATCAGTTCCCTTATCACTAATCATAGCTTAAGGTATTCCCTACTTGACAAAAATGATAGATTTGAAAAAATTGACTACAGCCTTAGCATCATCTGTATAGGTAGCTTTCGCTTCTATCCACTTTGACATGTAACCCATAACTAGAATGATATAAGTCTTACCAAAAGATGAAGGAAAAAAGGACCCATAATGTCAATTCCCCATATATCAAAACTTTCACATACCAGGATATTTATAACTAGCATGAGATCTCTTCTTCCCAGACTATCTATTCCTTAGCAATGATCACAAAACATACAGAACATGTAAGTATCATAAAATATTTTGGGTTAAAATAAACCACATTCAAGAATTATACAAGCTGTTCTTTTGGGACCAAAGTGTCCCCCATACACTGATGAATGGAAAAAATTTAATATGGAAAGAATTTTATCCTCTACAACACATCTTCTAATAATTTGATTAGCAGAAAATTTCCAAATATGAGGTTCATCCCATATGTAATATTTAACATCTCTTTTAATTTTATCCTTTTCAGCTTTAGATAAATCACTAGGTAAGGACTTAGTTACCAAGAAATTTACTATGTCAGCATACCATGGAATTACCTATTGGATTATAAAAAGACTTTCATCTAGAAATGCATCTTAGAGAACATCAGATGAATTGGTTAGAGTGTACTGACTGAGATGGTTGGCCACCAAATTTTCAGCTCCCTTCTTGTCGCATATTTCTAACTCAAATTCTTGTTAGAGTAAGATTCATCAAATCAATCTTGGTTTTCCTTCTTTCTTAGTCACCAAATAATTCAGAGCTATATGGTCTGAATAAATGATCACCTGTGTACCTTATAGGTAAGGCTGAAATTTTTCCAGCCAAAAATTCTTTCTCCATTATGGAATAATTCTTTTAAGCATCATTAAGCGTCATGGAAGCATAGTAAATGACATGAGGTACTTTATCCACTTTTTGGCCCAAAACTATTCCAACTGCATAAACCGAGGCATCGCACATTAATTCAAAAGGAATGTCCCATTTTGGTGGCTGAATAATTGGGGCTATAGTGAGTCATTCCTTAAGTTCATCAAATGCAATCTTACATGGCTCATCAAAATCAAATTTCACGTCTTTTTAGAGTAGTTTACATATAGGTTGCACAATCTTCGAAAAAATATTTGATAAATCACTACTACAATCTCGCATGACTAAGAAAAGAACAAACCTCCCACACAGTCTGGTTAGGTAAAGATCTAATAACATCTATCTTAGCCTTATCGACTTCAATTCCCTTAAAAGAGACTGTATGACCTAAAATTATGCCTTGATTAACCATAAAATGACATTTTTCATCATTTAAAACCAAATTAGTCTTAATGCAACATTTAAGCACTTTCTCAAGGTTATTACTACATGTTTCAAAAGATTCTCCACAAACCGTAAAGTCATCTATGAAAACTTCCATAAAATTTTCCACAAGATTAGAGAAAATACTTACCATAAAGCTTTGAAATGTCGATGCTATGTTACACAACCAAATGGCATTCTTCGATAAGTGCCCAATGGACATGTCAAATCTATTTTCTCTTAGTCCTTTAGTGCAACCAAAATCTGGTGATAACCTGAATAACCATCTAAACAATAATAGTGAGATTATCCTCGACATCTTTCAAACATTTGATCAATAAACAGAAGCGAAAATGATTTTTTTAGTAAGATTTTGGCTTCCTATAATCTATGCAAACTCTCCACCTGTTTTGAATACGACTGGGTATCAACTCACCTTCACTATTTTCTATTAAAGTTACCCAGTTTTCTTCATAACTACCTGGACCAGACTTACCTAATTACTATCTAAAATGGGATAAATAATTTTGTCAACAAAAAGATTCAAGATTCCTTTTTCACCACGTCCATTACAGGTGGATTCAAACAACATTGAGGTGCGTACAAATGGTGTGACTAATGCCTTTTAAATTAGCCACTGTCCATCTGAAGGCTTCTTTGTGTTGTCGTAGCACTTGAATTAACTGATTTTTCGACAAAAGAGTGAGTTTATTTAAGATAACAATGGGTAATGTATCTTGCTAACCTAAAAATATATATCTAGATGGTTAGGCAAACTCTTCAACTCTAACATAGGTGGTTGAATCAACAAAGGTAGTAGCTTGGAGCTATTTTGGGATAGCTCCACATAAGGCAATTGCTTCATTAATTGCTTGGTTTTCTCCAAATGGCAAAACAGAACTTCAAGTTTGTTATTGGGCACCAACATTTCTGCAACTGATTATCACTGCAATGCATCTGCCATCTCCAAAATTGTCTCAAGTTCATCTATTCCATTTAATGATGAAGTTTCCTACACCCAAGTGTTAATAATAATCCACATAAACAATAAGTTGTTCATCATTCAAAAATTTCATGGCATTGTATATATTGAATTTAATCAATTCATCATCAAATTCCATATTCAATAACCCATCATGAACATCAATTTTTTGTTCCAGTGGTTTTCAAGAACGACCTTCCAAATAAAATTGGAGTTGACAAAGATACATCATCATTACCTACAAAATATAAAAATTAGCTGGAAAAAAACATTTCACCCACTTGAACTAAGATATCCTCTAACACACCACTGAAATAAGCATTAAAACGATCCACTAATTGAATAACTACATTAGTTTCTTTGAGAGGCCCCACACTTAAGGACTTGTAAACATTATAAGGCATAAAATTTATCGATGCACCCAAATCTAGCATAGCTTTTCAATTTCAAATTACCAATTTTACAAGGAATAGTGAACATACCTGGGTCTTTGTAACACCCCACTACCATAAATTACATACCAGAGCACCCTGTGGACATTCTAGTATATAATCTATAATAATGGCATATTAGAGTAAACACATATCCTAACAAATCATAGGATCAACTATTATACTAAAAAGTCACCAAAATTTAGAACCAACTGCATTCCTTATTACATTTCATTAAAAAAAACTTCCATTGTAGCTTTACAAAACCATCCAAATATATACAATGTCAAATCCTTATACATAACACACTGCTTGACAGAGGAATTGCACATAAGCTATTAACTAATCCTTCAGCCTCAGCTGACAGACCTTTGAGCCATTTCTTAACTAAAGTACAAGAATTAGTCTTCTTGTAGAGTCTGTCTATCTCTAATGTCCTTTTTTAAACCTGAAATATCAATGTTGCAATTTTGGTGAGTTTTGTGAACTCAATGATGTAACCATCCTCAATGGTTCACCCAATTCACACAACATATCAAATCATATAAGCACATAATTCACAATTTTCCATTTAACAATTTGCACCATATATCATAGAATGCACATATCCCAATCTCATTTAAGTACATATTCACATTACAATTCAATTAGTCAATTACACTTAATAAGTGTATATGCAATGTTTGTGTGACCCATTTTCAATTATTACGTTATTGTGACTGAGAGCCTAAATTATCCCATATTCGTTGTAGATATCAGGCTCATTAATCCTGCCACTTACCCGTTCTAGACTCAGGGCTCATTGTCTATATCAAGGCTTTGGCTCTATACCACATTTCGGAGCTTTAAGCTTATTTTCGGTGGCTACACATGTCATAGCTATCATTAACTGATCATGCATTCATGTATAAAATGCATCTCATTCATATTCAATCAACTATATTTTCAATCATTCCCATTTTCAATCTCATTCCCATTCAATCACATCTTTTAGTCCCATATACATATATCATCGGGCCTTAGTCCGGCATTAAAAAAAGCATATTTTGTAAAACATATTTCACCAAATTCACATTCAAGGAACACTTCAACATCACATTCATCAAGCAGAATCTTCAGACCTTTATGTCCAGAATCAGTACAAATAGTTCATTACCCATTCAGTATAGAATCTATAGTAAACAAATATTAAATAAAACCATCTAGGTTACTCACCAATCGCTCCAAAAAGCTATTGCCTTGAAGTCTCGGCAATGTCTAGATGATGGATCTTTAAATGCTCCTCTGTATCATACAAGACATATCACAATTTTGCACAATATTATAAGTATTCATTTATGAACATCTATATATAGAAAATCCGTCCAAGCATGTTCAATGACAATCCGGGGTATTTTTCCATCTTTCACAACACATGATCATTCATCATTCAAAACTCACATAACTTAATATGTACTTATGCACCTCAATAAAACAGTTGGAGTATAATATCATAACCCATTGATCATTTCAGATTTTTTTCTGAAAACAAACTTTCGGGTCAACTTTTCATGAGTATTCAGACCACGTAAATGGAGCAATTTAGCAATAGTTCCCTCTAAAAAATTTTCCTCATTTTCTTAAGTTTCTAATTACACCAAAACCATACAATTTGATTCACTATTCTACGAGTTATGCTCATAATACTACAGATAGAGTACCTTTGAAATTTTGGTTAGTATATGGTCTTGCTTTCAAGTTGTATAGCTCATATATCCCAATTCAAATATCCAAAGATACCAATTGAAAGCTAAAAGAATAAGATACAACTTTTGTGAAGACACTTTTGTCTGATTCTATCTCCATCAACACAATTTATTCAAAAACAACAGGATATGATTTCTGTCTCAGGAGTGTTATAGCCTAAGCCAAGACTCAATTTCAAGCCAGATTTTGAAATTCTTAGAGATAGAATATGTAACACCCCACTCCCTAGGGACCTATACCTGACATCCTGTGTGATGTCCAAGAACTTGCCCCACGAGGGTGGTATGCTAGAGCACTCATCATTTGAAAATTGGTATATTTTTTTTTGAAACAACGACAAACATATGCAGGAATAATAACCAATTCGGGCCCACTTTTATTCATAAACAATTTCAATCAACACAATACAATAATGGAATTTCAATAGCCAAATTGGGGCCCATTATAAATATAAAACATTTTAGTCATAATATCTTTACATTCCACCATAAAAACCATTGTACACACATTATACAAAAATTTTGGAATACATTATTTTGCAGAAATCATGGAATACAAATTTATACAAAAAACTAGGAAAACACTAATGCAGGCGTGATCTGATCCCGACATCGATCCCTTACTTATATGCTGTAGGGATAATCCCGTTTACCTAATGGGATATTCTTTGATCCTAAAAATATTTGCAAATTTTGGGTGAGTTTTGCGAACTCAATGAGCGACCATCATC
>JAOSBN010000006.1:1867158-1894285 GCA_027563595.1 Erythroxylum suave | reverse complement strand
CATGTAATTTAAACAAAATTCATGTTTAACTTAGTTGAGAATAGAAAAACAAACATTGGAAAAGTTTACCTTTAGCAGTAGACGAACTTCTAGAATCATTAGCTTGAACTTCCATATTACTCTTTGTCTGCTTAGGTTCATTGTAGTTAGGAGGAAAACTACGGTCGTTACAGTAGTGAAAGTTTTCCGACGTCTTTCTTTGGGTTTTTCACAATCGTCCTTCTCTGTTGTGATGAGTTTGTTGCAGGAAAAATTTATCGCTCCAGACTTCGAGATAATTTCGCGTTCTTGTTGATGTCTTATCTGTCGGCAACGTTTGAAAAGTTTACTAAAGTAACGAATGACTTTTTATTCGTGAAAGAAGTGTCAGCATAAAAGTAGGCTTTCATAATTAACAACAAGACGATTTTTTAATGAACATGTCATAAAGTATATTAAATATGCGATATTATTAAGTAATAGTGAATTTGTATTGGTAAATAGATTATTGGTTGTATTATTTTGTTTGAGCAAAAAATACTTAAATTCATCTATACGTAATAGCTAATGTTCATGGATTAATCTGTAAGTATATTGAGTTGTAAGTTAACGTTATTCGTTCTCGGCAATTCATCTTCATCCGTCCGCATAATAATCATAAAACTTAAACTATGTACATGAAATTAAGGCTCAAATATAAAGCAAATGTGGATTATTTTTCAACTCTAAGAATGTATTTTAACGCTAGCAATTGAATTTTTGTAGCATTTATGACATCAGATTTAAGAACAATAAGTCGTGAAGACGATTGTTTTCATTATAGGAGGTTATTTGCTTTTGTTAAATTATTACAAAAAACAATAAGTCGCGAAGAAGATTGTTTTCATTATAGTAAGCTATTTGCTTGTATTAAATTATTTAATAATATGTCTAGCATTTATTCCATAACGTTATAAAAGCATGTCAAAGCTTGTAAAAATAAAATCAGTCTCTCTCAGTGTTTGTTTGTTTCTATATATCACATCACCATCCACAATAGAAAATGAGGATATCGAATCTAGCTAACAAGAACTTTGTTGGAACCAGAAGACAACATCTAATTTAAACAAATTTCATGTTCAACTCAGTTGAAAATTGAAAAACAAACATTGGAAAAGTTTTCCTTTAGCGCCAAGCGAACTTGTATAATCATCGGGTTGAACTTCCATATTACTCTTTGTGTGGCTAAGTTTATTATAGTTAGGAGGAAAACTACGATTGTTACAGTAGTTAAAGTTTTCCGACGTCCTTCTTTAGGTTTTTAACAATCGTCCTTCTTGCTTGTGTTACGTTTGGTCCGAAAAAAATTTATCCCTCCAGACGTTAAGATAATTTCGTGTTCTTGTTGATGTCTTATCTGTCGGGAACGTTTGAAAACGTTTGCTAAAGTAATAAATTAGTATTTATTCATCAAAGAAGTCTCAGCATAAAAGTAGGCTTTCATAATTAAAAACAAAACGATTTTTTAATCAACGTGTCATAAAATATATTAAATATGCGATATTATTAGGAAACAGATATTTTGTATTTGTAAATATTTTATTTGTTGAATTATGTTGTTTCAGAAAAAATACTTAAACTCATGTGTACGTAATAGCTAATCTTAATGGATTAATCTGCAAGTAGATTGAGTTATAAGTTAACGTTATTCGTTTGCGGCAATTCATCTTGATTCATCCGCATAATAATAATCATAAAACTTAAACTATGTAGCTGAAATTAAAGCTCAAATATAAAGCAAATGTGGATTAGTTTTTTACTCTAATTATGTATTTTAACGGTAGCAGTTGCATTTATGTAACATTTATGACATAAAATTCAAAAAAGTAGGATAAAGCTTTTAAAGGCGTGAAGGAGATTGTTTTCATTATAGGACGCTAATTGCTTTTGTAAATTTATAAACAAATCTTTGTAGCATTTATGACATAAAGATATATAAAAAAGGAACTATATCTTGTAAAGCTAAAAGCAGTCTTTGTCAGTGTTTGTTTGTTTCTATATATAACTTCATCGGCCAAAATAGAAAATGAGGATATAGAATCTACACTTTATGTATTTGTCAGTTAGTGTGTTGTTTTCAACCGCAATCAATGTTGTCTCTAGGCGTATAGGTTGGGTATCATTTGTGAGATAAAGTTGAAAAGTATAATAAAGGTTTTAAAACACATGAGGACAAAGCAATTTGAATTATTGCACACTATTTGCTTTTGTACGATTAATTAAAAGCATATTGAAACTCCCCAAGAGTAAAAAGTTGTAGGACATAACAACGGTCTGATTTTCGTTAACAACCTCACACTAGGATTTTTCTGAGTTAGGATGTAGGATCTACTTAAAAACTACTTTTTGTATTTGTTTGCTTGTGTTTTGTTTTTTTACCGTAATTAATGCTATAGGACTCCATTGCATTGCCTATGTATAGCGTGCATGCACATAACATGACAATATAATTTCCTAAGTTTAACTCTAAATAAGTTGAAAGAATTGGTCAATATAAAATTTTATTAAAGTGTCATTAAAATTAACGATATTTGAGAGTTTGCTTTGAATTTTTAGGAATTATTTTGGATTAAATAAACTTGCCCAGCCCAACTTCTGATCGGGAAAGTTGGTTTAAAATGAATCGAGCTGAAAAGCTCCCAAGGCACCTTCAACGGAATCCATCACAAGTTGGGGTTTCTGTAATAATTATAGTACCATGTCCTAAGCAATGGGAATCTTGCTGGAAATAGATTTAAAAGCTTCAACCATGTCAAAAGCTCCATGTCCTGAGCAAGAACATGTTAAAAAAAAAACTGAGATTAGTTTAAGAATACAAAGTATAAACAAAGAAATGAAAGAAGAATTTAAGCATTACCATCAATGCTCTTTGTAGCTTATTTTAAGCTACTGTTAAAAAAATCCAAGCTAATGTTCTCTCTGCGTTTGTCCGTTTCTTCCTGATTTTTCCAAGACTAAAACAGTTGCCTTCGGTAAAAGTATCCTTTCGGCATTAACTTTTGTCTATCACCATTACTATATTGCCAACACTTCAACGATTCCACACTTAACATTAAATCTTCTTCTTCATCTTCAGTTATTTTAAGTTTTATTCATTGGTTGTAGTTATCTAAAAATTGCAAATATTGTATCTCAATTGATGCTTCAATTGATATCAGATTGTATTTTAACGAAAATTTTCGAAACTATTAATAAAAATTCAAATTTTATTATAACTTGTTTCATAATTAAATCATAAGATCAACACTCTTCATGACCAATAACCTTTCGATATTTTAAATCTTTTGGTAAGGAAATCCTAAGCCTAAAGTAGAAATAAAGATGAACAGAACATGAGGGGACTTGACAAAAATGAGAAGGAACAATAACAGTAAATGCCTGTACTTGTCTCCAACTTTGAGTTTCTCTTTTCACGCTTAACAATTGCATGACTTTGAAGTTGACGAACATTCGATTTTGCTTCTTTTTCGTTGCTTACCAAGCTGGAGATCAAAATGATCTCTTGAATGAAGAGCAATTGGGGTGCCGCAAGAAGAAAAGCCTCTCTTATCCCCTTGTTCAAAGATTATGCCAAAGTTTAGCTGCTGCAAATCTTCAAGCCACCAACATAACAATGAAACCCCAAGTCAACGAAAGATTAAAAGCCTAGCGTTGAAAATAATAACCATTTTCGCTGCTTACCAAGCTGGAGATCAAAATGATCTCTTGAATGAAGAGCAATTGGGGTGCCACAAGAAGAAAAACCTCTCTTATCCCCTTGTTCAAAGTGTTGTCAGCTGGGAACGCAAGATTATGCCAAAGTTCAGCTGCTGCAAATCTTCAAGCCACCAACATAACAATGAAACCCCAAGTCAACGAAAGATTAAAAGCCTAGCGTTGAAAATAATAACCATTTTCGCTGCTTACCAAGCTGGAGATCAAAATGATCTCTTGAATGAAGAGCAATTGGGGTGCCACAAGAAGAAAAACCTCTCTTATCCCCTTGTTCAAAGTGTTGTCAGCTGGGAACGCAAGATTATGCCAAAGTTCAGCTGCTGCAAATCTTCAAGCCACCAACATAACAATGAAACCCCAAGTCAACGAAAGATTAAAAGCCTAGCGTTGAAAATAATAACCATAACAAAATCATTGGAAAAATTATCTTGTTTACCGTATGAAAGAAGAGCAGTTGAGGTACCGCAAGAAGAAAAGCCTCTCTTATCCCCTTGTTCACAGTGTTGTCAGCTGGGAACGTAAGATTATGCCAAAGTTCAGCTGCTTCAAATCTTCAAGCCACCAACATAGCAATGAAACCCCAAGTCAACGAAAGATCAAAAGCCTAGCGTTGAAAATAATAACCATCACAAAATCATTGGGAAAATTATCTTGTTTACCATATGAAAGAAGTCTAGTATAACCATAACAAAATCATTGGGACAATTCTCATGTTTTCACTTTTACGCATTTCTTGAGCAGAAACTTTCTTAAAATCCATAAGATAAGAGGACAATTGCCTTATTTCCTGCAATAGATTCAGAAAACAAATTTCCAAGACCCGCACCTAAAACAGATCTAAAAACAGAACCCATACAAAGCGGTAACCAACATGTACATCAGAACAAGATCTATAGAGGTGAGACATCAACGCGCCTCTAGGCAAGATTGGTTGTATGTGGTTAAGCAAGAAAATCTCTTGAGAGAGGAGGGAGAGAGAACCGAGAAGGAGAAAGAAAATCATTTGAGAGAGAGAGAGAGAAGGGAGAGAGAATCGTGTGAGAGAGGAGAGTATGAGAGAGATTCTATGAGCAAATTTATGTCAACGCGAACGAATGCTAACCGTAAGATCAAAGGGACGAACGGGATAAATTTCGTGTTCGTCCATTCCGTTCGTCCTTAGTAAATATACTTAATAAATAGAAATATGTATTCTAATCGTTCTTATTAACTAATAACTTAGATACGATCTTAAGCTTAATTAATTAGTAGCTTTAAGAACTAAGAGAATCAATAAGTAAGACAATACACATACAATATTTAATCTAGATAAATATCTTTTTTAGAATTTCCAATCCTTAACGTAAAAGATAGAATCATATTTGTCACTTTTGATTAGCAAAATGAAATGTCAAATCCTACTAATTTGACTGTAAATTAAATTAATCAATTCCTAATTACGCACTCTAAATATCAATCAATTCAATCATGAAAAGTAATGCGAAATTCAATTAATATTAGTCAATAAAATAAACTTTATTCAAAAAATCTCACACATACTAAATGATAACATTGATTTCCTTTAACCAAAAAGAAAGGTTTAGCTACTCATAAACAGTGATGAAACTTGATAGAATAATAGCAAAACACCTGGTCTCTATATCAACATTTTGGGGGGTTATTTGATTAGATACATTTTCTCACGAAATCAAGTATCAGATTCTCATACAAGAAAAACAAATTCCCTAAGAAGATTGGAATCCAAAGCCTACCGAATCTCCTTTCAAATCAGACTCTGGTGATAAAATTTTCGCTTGCACGTGCCCATATTTAGTTAAAAACTTTTCTGCCAGTTAAAAAATTCAATTTACTTTTACTTTTTTATATCTTTTTATTCGAATTTAACTCTCGTATGTTCTAAATCACTGATAATAATTAAAAAATAAGTTCATAATTTTAAATAAAAATTTCAATGAATTAAAGAGATTTATACGTAAAGTTAACCCTAAATAATAATTTATCAATTATATATATATATATATATATATACACACACATATAGTAACCTTATCAAATGCCAAGTACTCGGAATCTTAACCAATAGAGATTCAGCAAGCCCGCTGACTCACTGTGTCGAAAAAGATTGACAAGTGGCGATCCATGCAAGTGCAGGAATTTCCAACTCCCGATGTCTAAGCTGCTCCGTGTTCCAGCACTCCCACGTATGAATTTAAGATACCAAAGAAGTCATTTGCTTAACTTCGAAGTTTGTTTTTGGGATCCTCATGGTGTTCTTATCCTTCTTAATTGCTCACTTGAGCTTTTGTACGGACAAATATCGTGAGCCAAGTGTGTTCATGAGAGAAAACACACAGCTTTGTCGTGGACACGTTAGGTCTGGTTCTTCTTCCCAAGTGTCAGCTGAAAGCCAAGCAAGAGACACGTTCCCTTTCTTCCATTTCAGCCATTTAATCTTTCCTTCCTCTATAAATATGAAACTCTACGAGCTTATCATATCGTAAAACCAGTTATGAGTGGTTTTGGAGGGAAAAAACAGATCAAAAAGCCTGCACAGTGTAGGTCCAGAAAAGGTTGCATGCGAGGCAAGGGTGGTCCCGATAATGTTCTTTGCACTTACAAAGGTGTTCGTCAGCGAACTTGGGGTAAATGGGTCGCTGAGATCAGAGAACCAAACCGAGGGGCTCGTCTCTGGCTTGGCACTTTCGAGACCTCCCACGAAGCTGCCATGGCCTACGACTCTGCTTCCCGTAAGCTCTACGGGTCCGAAGCAAAACTCAACTTGCCCGAGTTGTACCCAACTGACCGGTTCTCATCTGCAGATTCACGAACGGGAATCCAAGCTCACGCACTTCACGATAATCCCAGTTTTGCACGTCCCACAGTATCGAGTGGGATAATCGGAGGTCATCAAGAGAGAGTAGTGTATTTTCCCAGCGAAAATGTTGAATCCAATGGTGTGGTGGTGAAAAATGGGAACGAACCAGAGGCTCGTGACGGGTTTTGGTCGAACTTGAACGTTGACTTGCCACTGTTCGACGATTCAATCTGGATAGAAGCAGCAATGTCGATAGATTTTCCAGTGACCGCAGACCCTGGAATTTTTGCCAGCAAGTTGATTGACGGAACTTGCTGGGAAGCGTTGCAGACTCCGACCCAGAGAAGAAGAAACCTTTGACTATCTCTGATAGAACACGATGTGTTCTGTTTCTTTGTAGATGTTTGTAAAGCTTGTAATAATTTACAACAACGTTGTTATAAAATCAATACCTTTTTATTCAATATTTTCATAAAGATATTGATTTAAATTAAGTTACTAAAATTTTAAAATTGTAAAGTCCTAATTAAAAACTATGAAAATACATGTGGGATGATAGTCTACATAACTTCTGCAAATTTACATGTTCTGATCACTTATCCTGGGATCAGAAAGTGGCAATATCACCAGAATCCGATACAACTTCCAGGAAATTCCAATGCCTGTTGAGTAACCATACAGAATCAGCTTCAACAGCGTACCCATCTTGATTACGATTCCAACTGAAATAAGCATGAGTCCTATTCTTTATGTCCAGAAAACCATGGCCGAAGCTAGCTTCACGATATGCTGAGTAGCTTGGTTGAGGCTGTGTCATTCTGCAATATAAGAGAAACCATGGTATCAATTTTAAGCATTTGATCAGTAAGGAAGGTTAATCACAATATCGTAAACAATACGAACTCAGTGACCAATCCTTCAAGATTTCCTCCATCTCCAATGGTTATATAGACAGGGGCATGTTGATCCCGTATGGGAGTACACAATCCATTTACAATGTTGTATGCTATATTTGAGATGCGTTCCTGATATAAAACAACATTTAATGGTGTCCGCTCAGAATTGGTTTCTGGGAAATTAATGATGTCAGAAAGCAAATCCGCACTTACCGATCGTTCATAGGCATGGACATGGCCGGAAAAGACAACATCAACTTTGTATTCCACAAACCATTTCTCATACATCACTCTCATGGTTTCCCCTTCCATGTAATGATGTATGTAACTGTTATATAATGGACAATGCATAAGAACAATAAGCCAAGGTGTCTCTGTCCTGTTCACCTTAAGCAGCTCCTTTTCTAGCCATTTATATTGAGGAGTGTATTTCCCTGCAAAGAAAAATCCCCATGCACATATGCTTCCAATCATTTTTCAAGCTGATCTTGTACAACAAAGAGGACAATGACCATCCAGTGCAGATTTTGTTCTCTCAACTTTTTTGATCAGAAACCACATACTAAGAGCATACAAGCACCTTGAGCGGCGATCAAAGTTAAAACTCTTACCAAAACCAGAGTAACTAGACATGACAATGATGTATGCTGAAGCTCTCTTGATGGAGTACCACAATGGAGATGTACTGTCAGCTGAATGGTATGGGACGTGGTAACGATGTACATAAGGTTTAAATGGTATAGGTTCACCCTGTAACAGCATGAACAGATTCGATCATTTTAGAAATACTAATCCTGGTCAAAGCTCCCCTGAAACATGAACTTTAACCAGGCAAGAGTAGAAAATAAAATGGGAGTGAAAAACTGAGGGGGTATATGAAGATGGTACAAGATCAGGAGCAAAATCAATTTCATGATTCCCAGCAGTCCAAATCCAAGGTTGATAAGCAGCATTTCTCTCTATGAACCTTCCCCATGTATCCCACCTTCTGTTATCATGATATGGATAGTCGTCAGCATAAGAAAGATCCCCAACAAACAACAATGTCTGTCCCTTCACCGGACTTGACTCGTAGTGCGTAAGCGTCCTGTTGGAATCATGGGTTTGTCCCAAATCCCCTGATCAAAATGCTAAATAGAGTGAGATGAAGATAACATCCCGCAATCAAACAACAACAATAACAATGCAAACTACCTATAAGGCCAAAGGTGTAAGCGACATCGGGGCCAGGTTTAGGAGGAGTTACAAACCAAAATCGACGAGTCGTGTTTCCGATCCCAACCTCGTAGTAATACTTGGTATCAAACTGCATTCAGGATTCAATCAAGTGACAAATCAAGATCTCTTTATGCACAGATTCGCAAGGACCAGAGACAGAGACTGCTAATGAAGAGAAATTACTGAGAAGTAGTACACAGCGCATACCTCCAAATCTGTAATTGTGCAGTGATGAATGTAACCAGAAGTGTAATTGAAATACTTATACTTTGTAAGGATACCTTCTGCCCATTTCTTGAGCTCACTGTTCTCAACCCAGTAAAGCACTGAATTGGAACCAGGTTCATCTGGGGTCACCCAAGAGACAATCACCCCTTTTCCCTCGTGATCTCCTTGCGTTATATGCACCTTAATCAAACAGTTTCAATTATAAATTAGATAAACCAAGTACAGTCATCTCAATCCAACAAGAACAACTCTTTCTTCCCAAACTGACAAAATGTCAAACAGCTTAACGACGTTACCAGCTAACTATCAATCAGCTAGTGCTCTTCTCACAAAAACGGAGTGATTGATCTTAAACAGAAAACGCACCTGTTGAGGAGCATTATAACCGGGAGGCACCCTAAACACATCACTGTCCAGTGGCATATCCCGGGACAAGTCATCGTTCCTGACATAGCTGCTTGTTCTTCCACCATTAGAGGCTTCCAAAACACTCAGTATCAAACCCAAAACAAGAGCAATATTAAGATCAAAGCCCCTCGTCGCCATTCCCTTAAAAATGAAAATTCATGTAGTTGCCAGAGAGTCTAGACTCGTTCCAGTAGAAAAGTTGAAGCCTTTTATATGCATGTTTGCTTGGGCACCGCGGAATATTCATCGTTTTATGCGAATCTTAAGGATTTTTATACTTCCAAACCTAATTTGTTTCTGACATTGATTGTTGATCTTTGAGCTTGTTGTCTTGAGCTTCAACAGTAAAAGGAAAGAGAGTTTGGGCAGTTAATATCGTCTTTGTCACGAAAACGAGATCAGCCAGTTAACCATTCCTAACCTATTCCATTTAGGCTGCCGTTGGATTTTAGTGTACTTGTAATAAGTACTTATTAGTTTTCAAAGCAATTATATATTTAGATACGCGGACGAACAATTAAAAGTTGAAAAAGTTGTACCGTCACTTTAAAAATTGATAAATAAAATTACAGTAGGAAAGTGTTTCCACGGTAAAAGTTTTACTTTTTATTAATAATTTTCTGATAATTATTATTTTCTATTATACCCTCAATTAACAGAAAGTAAGTTCAATGAATTATTATTTATATGATTGATAATATATTTTATGAAATATTTTATTTGCTCAATTTATTTTACTTATAATTTTTTATTTTAATCTAGTATTTTATTATTTATAATTTTAAATTCACATGATTAATAATATATTTTTTATGAAACATTTTATTTATTAAATTTATTTTATTTTTATTTTATTTTAATTTAATATTTTATTATTTATAATTTTAAATTTATTATGATTAATAATATATATTTAATTATTTATACAATAATTGATAGTTTATTAAATCAATTGAATTTTTAGTCATTTTATCTCTTTTCAGCAACCGCAACTACACTTGCCAAATACCTATTTTCACATTTCAGAAGTTACCAAAATAGTAATCTCAAACACATAAATACTTATTGAAAATAAGTGTCTATCATTTCAACAGGTTGATCTCAGTAGATTATTAATAGCTACTGCTTCCTCAAATCAAGTCAATAAGTGTTTTTAATGGGTCAATTTATGAGGTAAATCACACCCACATTAATTTGAGGCTTAATTTTTCTAAACTAAATGACAGCATTTTCTTTAAAAAAGTTAATTCGAGTAGGCTTGGAGCAGATATTATTTTTTATATTTAATTTAAATTTTTAATTTATAAATCAGTCTTTTATTATTCCTAATTTTAAATTATATGTCGAGCAATCCTTTCAAACTTAAAACTTACCTAAAGTCTTTCGATTTGATAATTTTTAATTGAGCCCAAGTCCTATTACAAAATCCTAACTTTGGACATGGGCTCGGCCGGCCGCAACAATCCCTAGTCTCAGATCATGCCCATTTGAATTTAGATAAAGAAAAGTATGTGAACAATTGTACCTAATACGTCGGCATTGTGAAGGAAATTTCAGCCCGAGTTGAGTTACTGCTGTTGGGATAAGCCCTTAACGTCTGGGGGCGCAGGATCGAGTCCAGCTTTAGTTTACGTTGGTCGTTGGCAAATGGCAGAACATAGAGGGAACGTAGGAATCTTCGCAAACAGAGCCTGCCTGGAAAACGTTGTTGGGACACTCAAGCCAGACAAACTTGTCTATCCAGAGACAGACAACCTTTTGTACACAAAAATCGGGCGGCAGTTTGAACAGTACGGCCATTGTCGCATCCCATGGATCAACTAAAGTCAATAGCAGTGTAAGAGAAATAGATTTAATATTTGTACTTTTAAAAAATTTTAAAAACTTAATTTAAGTCAATAATTTAAGATATTTATAATAATTCATGCTTAATAGATTCATCTTAAATTTAATAATTAAGTTGAATTATTATGAAATTAATATTTAATTGGTCTATCTAATGTTTATATCGCTTATTTAAAAAATAAATATTACAAAAAATAAAAAGCTTTAAAAATTAAAAACTTTTTAAAATTTTCTTAAATTACATAATAATAGATTAGCCAACCAACTACATTGGACTTCAGTCATCTTTGAACCCTTTACAGCTAATCCAATACCATTTCACATATTCTTACTGGAGCCGGCAATGGCCATTTATAATGGATTAACGTACGTACACTTCTTCCATAGCCAATTAAGCATTATTATTATTACAAGAGACCTAGCATGAGCGAGTTGACCTCAGTTACAAGAGAAGCCGTCTTGTTCTTTTAGATGTCCTTAATCTGAGAGTTTCTACTTCTGAAACAGATTGGAACCTGTAAACTACTGACAATGGAGAGTTTCATCGAACCTGCAGAACATCCTTCGACAGAGAGTTCCGTTGTTCAACCACCACCTGGAAAAGTCTTGGAGCGGAACGAGCAGGTACAACGTTATTCCTTAATTACAGGAACAATGTCTCTTTTGAAGTTTTGTTTATATAACGTACGTGTAATGAAAATTTTCATGCAGGAAGAAAGATTGTCAAACCATTTGGTTACAAATGGTACCGTTGATTTTCGAGGCAGAATAGCTGATAAGCGGTCTACAGGAGGATGGAGAGCCTCTCCGTTCATTATAGGTATTTGGAACGAACAATCTCTTCAATTCTCTATAATATTGTTGTTATCAATGATTAAAAACCCGGCTTTTAACCGATTGGACTAGTTTAACTGTAAAAATTTTAAGCTATCTAATTTTTTTAGTCGATTTTAACTTTTCGATTTGATTTACTTTCATAACTTTTATTTTTATTCAATCTTTATCCGATTTTATAACAGTTTAATATTAATTGAACTTTTAAATCTTAAATTTCTTGTCTAAAGATGGCAAAACCGGCCCGACCTGGTTCAGGCCTGCTTTGACAAAACGACATCGTTTTGAAAATTTTGACTTAAAAAAACAAATGGCCGGCTAAGCCACGGGCCGACTCATCCCGACCCACCGGGCCATGGGCCAGACCACTAGCTACCATATCAATTTAATTTTCGGTCTTTAAAACATTGGTTACGATCACATAATTTTATATTTTTTCATCCATTTTTATTGAAATCGTGGGATTAAAATTGAGACTTCGAGGCTTTTGATTAATGAATGGGATGCAGTGAATGAGGTGGCAGAGAGGCTGGCATTTTTTGCCATAGCAGTGAACATGGTGACCTATTTGGTGGTTGAAATGCATCAAGCAATTCCAGATGCTGCAACTCATGTTACTGATTGGATTGGAGCTGCATACGTTCTTACACTGTTTGGAGCATTCCTCGCTGATGCTTATCTTGGACGATTCAAAACCATCATCATCTTCTCTTGCATTTATGCTGTGGTAAGATTCAGAAAACCCTTTATCTTTAGAGTCGGCAATGTACCGAATACGATTATTTTAAAAGGTCAGGGATGACTAAAATATGATTAATTCAGACTAAAATTGATAAATCAGTTTTAGTTTGATCATAGTTCATATTGATGTTAGCTTTGAGAGATTAATTCAAAGTCTACTTTAAAATAGCATTATTTTAAGTAAAATTAACAAAACAATATTATTTTAGTTTTAAGTTTATAGAAATTTTAAATATCAAATGATACCACCTTAGGCAATTTGTTTCGATTTGAGTTAGTTATGTTAGCCCGTTCAAGTTTCGGGCTTGCACATTTTTAGGATTTAGTCGGGTCCAATCGGGCCAGGCTAACAAATAGGAACTTATTGTTATACTTAAAGGTCCGAATACAATCATGATCAAGTTTTAGGTTAATCCGAAAAACCTTAGCCTAATCGGACTTTAGGCCGAAATTAAGGCTTCAAGCTAATTTGAGTTGAGTTAGGATTCCGAAATTGAAACTCATAATGTTTTTTTAGATTTGAACACAACAGAAATTCTAACCAAATCGAGATTTATCGGTTGAGTTTAGATCGAGTCGAATCAGGCTTGAGACTCTTGTTTTAATTTACTATAAATGCCTCTCCCTGTCTCCCATCCATCCTATGTAAGTTGTAACATTGTCAGGTCTAGTTTGATTGTCCTGAAAACATAAATACTAACTATACCACAATGCTTAAATGTGCCAGGGAATGGTTTTGTTGACACTCTCCGCCTCAATAGACAGCTTTCGTCCACCACCATGCAGGTCAAGACTATGCACTAATAAAGCAACAGACAACCAAACAGCATTCCTTTACGGAGCACTGTATCTCATAGCACTCGGTACCGGAGGCATCAAACCGTGTGTCTCATCGTTCGGAGCAGACCAATTCGACGAGGCAGACCAGAAAGAGCTTCCAAAGAAATATGCTTTCTTCAACTGGTTCTTCTTTGCCATAAACATGGGTGCACTTATTGGGATTACACTAATGGTGTATATCCAAGAAAAGAAAGGATGGGGATGGGGTTTTGGAGTACCTACTGGTGCTATGATTCTTTCCGTCATCATTCTCGCAGCTGGTTTTCCTTTTTATCGTTTCCAAAAGCCCATGGGAAGTCCTTTTACCAGGTTTGTTCAGGTTTTTGTAGCTTCTGTCAGGAATTTTCTGAGTGGGGTTGGTGTAAGAAGTGAATACGAGCTTTTTGAGGTCACCACAGAAGAAAGTGACATCAAGGGTGCTAGAAAACTCCCTCATACCTCTCAATACAGGTGAATGTTGTTTTCCACCATTACTAATAAACATTAGACTTTGCTTAATGTTTATTATACTCTTACAAGTGAGATTGATTTCTGATTCATTGTATTAAGGTTCTTGGACAAGGCAGCGATGGTAACAGACTCAGAAACCATCACAAGGAACCGATGGAAACTCTGCACAGTGACACAAGTAGAAGAATGTAAATCCTTCATCAGGATTCTCCCAATTTGGGCATCAACAATCGCTCAAGAGATCTCCTTTGCACAGCTTTCCACATTCTTCATCCAACAAGCCACCATTATGGACCGTCAACTCGGTCGTACCAACTTCACGATCCCATCAGGGTCTGTTCCAATATTCTCAGCGATCAATGCCTTGATTCTTGTGCCCATCTACGAAAAGCTCCTCGTACCAATTCTCAGGAAACGCACCGGACATCGCCGTGGAATAACATCATTGCAACGCATGGGGGTTGGTCTGTTCATCTCCATCTTCGCTATGGCATCAGCTGCTTTGGTAGAGAAGAAGCGACTCGACGATCCTGACAAAGCAAACATGTCTGTGTTTTGGTTATTTCCTCAGTTTTTTCTTGTGGGCAGTGCAGAGGTTTTCACCTACGTAGGACAGTTGGAGTTCTTTTACGATGAAGCAACAGATGGGACAAGAAGTATTAGCAGTGCCATGTTTCTTAGTGAGATTGGGATTGGAAGTTGGTTGAGTACTGCCATTGTTAAGATTGTTCAAAAAACAACAGGTGGGTTAGAGAAAGGTTGGTTGAGGGATACTCTTAACAAAAGCAGACTTGACTACTTCTACTGGACACTGGCCGCCATTAATGTGCTTAATCTGGTGGTGTATTTGGTTCTAGCTATGCGTTATAAGGGTAGGACGAGTTCAGGTGGAAGAGTGAACGACGACCCCATGGTTCAGATGGGTGAGGGTCACTTCGTCAGACGCTCGAGAGACGACGGTAATGGAGACCTTAGGAGTGTGGCCTTTTGATTGAAATGTGCTGTCCGAATCCAATAATAGAATTTGATGTCTCAAATGTTTCATTTACTTGTGTAATAGCAAATGTGCTGTTTTTAAACTTCTTTTTGTCAAATTGTCAGGAATAGGCAGTTGATCTGTAATAAAACAATACTGTTATATTATTAAATGCTAATTTTTTTATTTATGATATTCTAATTATATAATACTGTTATATCATAAATATAGTCTGGTAAAAGGGGGTTTGTTCTCATACAGTGACCTAGTACTTAAAAATGTTTGTACCTTCTTTCTTTGCATACTCTGCGTATGATTGTTGTGATCCATATGTTAAGATGGAACGAAACAAAAATTTGGAGACAAAACAGAACAAAAATTAGAGATAGTGAAGTGTTTAATTGTGATGGACAAAACAAATAAAACTGTGTTCATCTCGAAGACAAAAATGTGTTTGGTTGTAATTGACATAACATAAAAAATAGTGTCAATGACCAAAGCACCCATGCAGTATAATATAATTAGAAATATGTAATTCATTGATTATTTTAAAACGAATGATTTGTATTAGTACTTTTTTAATTGTATCTATAAATAAGGAATTAAAAAATTGAGTGACATAAAAATTTAATGAAATGAGCTATTGAATAGCAAAAAATTCGTGCAAGTTAACAATAAAATGAATTGTGTTAAATAATGTTTATAATTGTGTCAATATTTAGTTTAATTGTATTTGTAATTTTTTAGTTACAATGAAACAAAATGAGATCCTTAAATATTTAATGAAATGAGAAACCTAAAAATTAAATGAAATTAGTTATTGAATAAAAAAATCCTACAAGTTAAAAAAACTTACCTTTGACTGCCAACACGAACCAGAGAGAAGAAAGGAGGCGTGCGAAAGAGAAGAGTGATTTTGTTAGATTTGTAAGACGCAATTGCTTAACTATGATCATACCGCGTCATGGGGGGAAAGGTATTTTTGGAAGTTGTTTATGTGTTTTGTTTCTGTCACAAGGATAAGAAATTTTATCATTCGGTTTTGAAATGAACAAAAAATTTATACTTTTGTGATTTGAAGTCAAAACAAAAATAAGTAGAGTCAGCAAGTAAATACTGCAAGGCATAAGATTTTTGTATTTTGTTATCTGTCCCCACCAACGAAGACAGCAACTAAAACCTGCGTTAGGCAGTCCCGACCTTGGGCAGGGGCAAGCTGAGCCTATACCCAGGACCCAATTTTAATAATATAGAGTACTTTATTTATAAAAAATAAAAAAGAAAAATAACTATCAAAATTTTTTAATTTATTTTCAATTAAAATTAAGGGCCCATATTTTCTCTTTCGCCCCGGGCCTATAAAACCTTAGGACCGGCCCTGGTGTTAGGGGATGCTTTTGTGGCTTATGGCCTACTGGTTATATCTTCTCTGGACATATGTAAGAATTTCTATTAAATAGCCTGTAATTGTATAATAGTCCAAAAACCACATAATTAGATGGATGTTAGAATTACTCACCAAGAGTACATGTATGATGTTAAACCACAAGACTCTTCCGTTGATTCTGCTTAACGATATGTGATGAAGTTGAATGCTTTCTGCCCCGGGATTTCTTTCGGAGAAGTTTCATTTTAGACTTGATGCAAGTTGAGATAAAAAGCTGAATCTCATAATTGATTTTGATATTTTCAAACCAGAGTTGAAATTATTTTACAAACGATAATGGAACTCTTTTTTGCGTAAAGAAACCCAAACAAGAATAGTTGAAGAGAAGGTAAGATTTTATAAAAGAATTGTCGTAGAGTTGAGAGAAAAGAAATGGTTGAATTAGCTAGTATATTTTTTAGATTAAATTTATTAGGAAAATAATCTAAATACAAATGGACGATGAGATTTAAAATCTAAGTGTTACTATTTTCACTAGAATGAGAAAGTTTTTACTTTCTTAACTATTCATCAAAATAAACCAAACGTGATAATATAAATTTTTAAAAAAGATTACTTTTCTAAATAAGAATCCATACCAATCAAATAAAGCCTAAGGGGTTTTTTGGTACGATTGGCTCGGGAAACGTTCAATCGATGAAAAATGAAAAAAAGTAATAGATGAAAAATAAAAAAAGTACTTAGGCTATATATTATGATTATAGGAACATTATTTTAATACTAGATTCTTGGAAATCACTCAATATCCCCTAAAGATGAGAGGAGTGTAAATTGTTTCTTAAGTAACGGGCAAATGTAATAATATAATTAATTAATTAATTAGAATATAATTGATTAAAATAATATTTTATTATAATTAATTAATTAATTAAAATAATATTACATTATATTGTAATTAATTAATTATATTTTTCTCCTTTTTAGCAATTAAATATATTAAAATTTGATGTAAAATAAAAATTCAACAAACTTTTATTTCTTAATATTTCTAACAAACCAATCGATATCAAAAGTAATGGTAATCATTCTTTCAATCCAACCAATTTTCATAATTATAATAATTATATAAGTTTTCATTGCTTACTTAATTCATTCTCATTTATATTACCGTAATCAATTGCTCCCTAAGATGGAGCAATGTTGTAGAATTGACTTCTCAGTCATCAATTAGTTACAAAAAAAAAAAACCCGTTTTGTTACTCAAACCTTAGACTTTTCAGTCACAAAAAATAATTTTATTAGTTATTCAAATACTCACCGAGTCTTAAACTAACTTCGCTATATAAGATAAATTAAATTCTTTTTCTACTTTTCCATAAGTATTTTATCTTTTATTTAAATTGATATAACTCTTTATAACGACATGATTAATTATATGCGCAATAATTAAATTTTTAAAGAAAACTGAAATTTAGAATTGGTTTTATATGGTTAAAAATAAAATAATTTTATATATTGTAAATAAACAATTCATTATAAAACAGTAAAACTTGTATAATAAAATATTAAATAAATTAGTTATTTATATATTTCATATAAAATATGAGCTTTATGTTCCAACAAAACTAAAAAAATTGAGACTTTTCCCATTTCACATATTAATATTAATATTAAATACTTGTCGTAAAGTTGTGGTTCTCTTATTTTAAATTTTTATCAACTATTCTCTTACCATTTCTTTACTTATAAAGAGGCAAACAATATTTAAAAATATAAAGAAAGAAATATAAAAAATTAAATGTTTCTATGTGGGAAAAAAATTTAAAGTATTATAACCTATAATTAAAAGACTTACTTAAAATAGTTTGTGAACTTGTAGGGATGAATAAATATAGAGAATAACTATAACAACTATATGAATCAAAATATTTTAATTTTTACAAATTTTAATTTTAATTCACCTTTAACAAGTTGAATGTTTATAATAATTATTTTATTTTATTTATTAAATCCTTGTATATTATACATACAATTATGTTAAAATATAAAGAAATAACTATATTGATATCAATTTAATTTTTTATTATTAGAAATATTTTATGACCAAAAATTGGAAATTATCCACAAAATATAAATATTTAATGATGGAAAAAAATTTAATACCAAAATTTAGATCAAGAAATATATATTCCTTGATTAAATATAATATAAGGAATTACAATACATTTGTTAGTTGTAGATTACCATTAAAATCAAATAGGTTAATAAATAATTGCTATGAAATATTTATTATTTAGAAAATTTATATGAATGATATTTAATGTGTATAAATTTTGAAATAATTAAAACGTGTTAGTAATCAACCATCTTTATTTCACTTTTGTTAAAAAAAACAAAATATTTAGTACCTTTACAAACTAGTCTTAGTTCCATATAACTAAACCCCGTAGAAAAGTAGGAATATGAAGCTAAATTGAAACCATAAGTGAACTTCCATAAGATTGAAGTTTACAAGATATTTGAAGAAATGTTTTTAAAAATGAACTCAAAGTTAAACCGGCAACAAGAAGTTTAAGGTTTGAAAAATTCAATTGGTATTAAACCGTCATAAAATATACTAAAGATTAAATAAAATTAAAGAATTTGAAATGTAATTCATATGGATTTCCTTATCTTTCGAAGAATTTGAAATTTAACTAAAAAAGATATTGATAAATGAAATTAATTTATTTATTTTAGTTTATAAAAACTTAATAGTTTACGAAAAATTAATCGATTAATTAATAAATTGATTAATTTTTAACAACAAAAGTTACTAAAGTAAACTGAACCGAAAAGTTAAAAACTAAATAAAAAAGTTAGACAGTTCAAAATTTTTATGGTTAAATCGATCGAATCGGTTGAATTTTTTAAGGATCCATGATAAGCCTTTGATGCCAAAAAGCCACTCCTAGTGAAAAATAGTTTATACTAGAGACAACAATGGGTCAAGTTTGATCGGACACGTTTTTGGTTTGATTCTTTAAGGCTCAGTTTAAATTTGATTCAAATTTTAGTGACGCGGTTACTTAGTCTCAAACTATTGGATAATTTAGTCATTTCCTATAAAGTTGGATAACTATTAATTTTTTTCGATTTTTCAATCCTACAGTATTGCTGACGTCAACACAAGAAATTTTTTTTTTATAGAATTCCTTGAAGGGCCCCTGGGTTGTTTTGGGTCAATTTCCAAGTTAGGAGAATTTTTTAAGTAAATTTTCAATTTTTCTGGATTAATTACATTGGTAATTGGATTTTGGAAAAGGTTTTTAAGCTTTTTAAAGTTAAGTTTTAGAAAAATTTCACGGACAGTATTTCCTAAGGTACAAGGTGTCTTCCCATACGGAGTAGACCATACGGAGCAGAGTTAAAAAGCTATTCTCTATAAGGTACACTGGAGAAAGAGGTGTCAGAGAGTATATCATCAAGATGGTTTACCTTCAAAGTAAACTGAAATTACTGGATGTATCCATTACGACACACTCATAATGCACGAGGCACTTGATACTCTCTCACGAGAGTTTGAGATGTTGACGACGTCATACATCTCTCAGGATGAGGTTTGGGACATCAATGTTCTAATTTCTTGGTGTATTGTAACTGAGGAGAAGCTTAATAGTTGTCCTCATATAGCCCTATATACAGTTGGCAAAGGTAAAGGGAAAGCGAAGCCTCAATAGTCTAAATGTAAGGATAAGAAATCTAAACCCTCCACAGATTCAGATTGGACAATCTAGCATTGTTAAGGGATCACATGACATGAAGAGTATGAGGTCCTTCTTTTGTAAGAACAAGGAGCATAGGAATTCTTATCGCCCGAAGTACAAACTTTGGAAGGTTAAATAGAAACTATCAGGTAACTCCTTAGCCTATATGATTCATGAATCAAACTTAGCTAAAGACACATTAAGTGTTTGGTAGCTAGATAGTGGAGCTTCTAATCATATGGCTTGCATAATGTAGAGGTTCACATGCACGAGAAGACCAACTAAAGGAGAGGAGAAGTTGATGGTTGGCAATAATGACGAGGTGAACGTTTTGGATATAGGGGATGTACGTTTGAACCTCAATACGGGGTTTGTATTGGTTTTATGTAGGGATGTCAATAGGTCAGCTCGACCCATCATTTATTTTTTAATAAAAATCTTCCAAAATGACGTCGTTTTGATGAAACGACATCATTTTAGAAATAATGACCTACTCGCCCGATTTCGGCCTGAGGCCCAACCGGGCTGACCATGGTTGGCCCATGGTCCAGTCAACTTGGGCTAAAAACGGGCTGGGCCTATTTTGACATTCATAGTTTTACAAGACACTTTTGATATATCATTTTTAGACGGAATCCGATCTCTCTATCAGTTTTGGATAAAGAGGGTTATCGTTTTGTATTTGATACTTCAATTGTAAATATTTATATTAATGAAAGACATATCGAAATTGTCTTCTTATCCGACGAATTATATAGAACGTGTCTTACCTCCAACGAAATGTATGTTTCTTCTTATATTGCCAAACTTGTTACTCATAAGATAGCCTTCATAAAGGAAACATCGTACACGTTGTGGCATAAACGCTTTGGCCACATTTTCAGGGAGAGGGTTGAGAAATTGATAAAGGATAACATTTTTCCAACTCTGAACTTTGTTGATCTGGAAACAAGTTTTGATTGTTGTAGGGGTAAGTTGACCAAGATAAAGAAAAATGGGTCAACTCGTGGTTTTGGTTTATTGGACCTCATATGTACAGATGTTAGTGGTCCCTATACAGTCATGTTGTGCAATGCTAGATATTTTTTGACGTTTATAGATGATTATTCCTACCATAACTATATGTCCTTGCTTAAGGACGTTTGAAGTTCTTGATAAATTCAAGATCTTTAAAATTGAGGTTAAGAACCAGTTGGAAAAATCACTAAAGATTGTCATATAAGATCGGAGAGGGGAATACTATGATAGACATGAAATTGAAGGATAAGAAAAAGGTTCGTTTATCAGGTATTTGAAAGCAATTAGAATAGTAACCCAGTTCACTATGCCGGGTAGTCCTAAGCAAAATGGTGTGGCTGAAAGACACAATCGCATCCTAAAGGACTTGATGAGGTCAATGCAAAGCAGGAATAACCTACCTGAATAACTTTGAGACGAAGCCATTAAAACGAAATTATATATCTTAAATAGAGTCCCAAGTAAGTCGATACTAAAGATGTCTTTTGAACTCTTTGTTGGTAGGAAACTAAGCCTTGCACACATTCATGTATGAGGTTGCACTACTGAGGTACGGTTATAAAATCCTTATAAGAGTAAATTACAACCTCATTCCACTTTTTGCTATCTTATAGGATATCTCGACCACTCTAAGGGTTACAGATTTTATTGTAAAGAAGGAAGACCCAGAATAGTGGAATTACAAGAACCTATGCAGCTGTATAGATCAACCAGAAAGAGACAACTTGCTATCTCATCAGATTACATAGTCTATTTGGGTGAGCAAGACCATAATGTAAGACACGTTGTGGATCTGGTTACTTTTATAGAAGCCATTTTTGGACCCTTGCAAACTTGTGATAGGAAGGGATAAAGGATGAGAAGCAATCTATGAGGCACAATAAGGTATGAGAGTTAGTTGATTTACCTCAACATTATAGACCTGTCAGTTGCAAGTGACTATTTAAGACTAAGAAGGACATATAGGGTCAAGTTAAGTGGTTTAAGGTGTGATTGGTTACCAGGGGATTCACTCAAAGAGAAGGAGTTGACTTCAATGTTACCTTCTCTCCTGTATCAACCACTTTTTTGATGAGGTCTATATGGAGCAACCTGAAGGATTTTAGGATCAAGGTGCAACTGACAAAATTTGTAAGTTGACTAAATCAATATATGGTCTAAAACTTGCTTCCAGACATTGGTACTTAAAGTTTGATGAAGTTTTGTCCTCTTTGGGCTTTGTGGAAAACAAAGTTGAAAGATGCTTATACTAAAGAGTCAAAAGGAGCAAGGTCATCTTCCGACTATTGTAAGTGGATGATATATTGCTTGCATCAAATGACTTGGACATGTTGCATGAAGTTAAGCAACTTTTGACTAAGCACTTTGACATGAAGGACCTCGGTAAAGCATCTTTTTTCTTCGGTATATAGATTTATAGGGACAAATCTTAATACTCATTAAGCCTCTCACAAAGAGCATACATTGAGCGATTGTTACAAAGGTTTATTATAGCTGACTGCAGACCTATTGTGGCACCTATCTCTTATGGTGAGAGATTATCTTTAGCACAGTATCCAAAGAATGAAGTTAAGAGAAAGGCTACGATGAATATTTTGTATTTTAGTGCAGTTGGTAGCCTGATGAGAGAGAGGCTACGGGGATTATTCCGTATTTTAGTACAGTTGGTAGCCTAATGAGAGAGGCTACGAGGAATATTCCATATTTTAGTGCAGTTGGTAGCCTGATGTATGTCCAGGTGTGCACTAGATTGGACTTTGCATTTGCTGTTGGACTATTAGGTTGATATCTGACTAACCCAGGTGTAGACCATTGAAATGTAGTTAAGCGAGTGTTGAGGTATCTAAAGGGTACCAAGGATTATATGTTGACATACAAGAAAGTCAGTGATTTAAACCTTACAAAGTATACAAACTTCGATTTTGCTATGTGTTCGGATGATCGCAAATCCACTTTAAGATACATTTTTTTATTGGCAGATAGTGCACTATCATGGAAAAGCATCAAGCAAACATTGGTAACTTTCTCGTCTATGCATGCAGAATTTATTACATGCTATGGAGTTGCTACACAGGAGGTTTAGCTTAGAAACTTGATATCTGAGTTGTCTGTGGTAGATTTAGTAGTCAGACCCATTCGGTTGTACTGTGATAATCTTGCTACAGTATTGTTTAGTAACAACAATAAGAATATCACAGGGGCTAAGCATTTGGAGATCAAATACTTGACCATAAAGGAGTTGATTCAGAAAGGTGACATCGAAGTGGAGCATATCAGGACTGAGGAGATGTTAGTGGATCCATTGACTAAAGGACTTTGCCCATACATGTTTATTAAACATGTATCTAGTATAGGCGTGTTGAGGTCCTCAGACAGTAGCAGTTAGGGATCGTTGTATTTACTCTTTGTATGTTTATACATTTTGATGTATTATGATGTTATGATTATTTATTAATATAGGTGGTCATCTTTTTATCCTCAGTAATAACTGTTCTTATGTATAGTCATAATACATACAAAAGTCCTAAGATTTGTGTCGATCTTAATTATTTTAAAGGTCATTGGGCATATATACAAATTGACCTTAAGCCTTTGTCATTTAGACACGTACAGTCTAAATTGGATATCCATATGTTTAAACATGACATACGAGGATATAAGTTTTAAATTTTATAAAGGTTCTCTAATGCAGTTTAGCATTCGGTTAGAGATCATAAAGGCTCTCTCTAATGTTGTTTAACATTTGGTGAGAGAAAACAAATTTTCTTTAACGCCGCTTAGCATTTATGGGAGAGAATAAGATTTCTATGTTGCGGTTTAACATATGCAGTTTAGCATAAAGTTGGAGAAATTGAGCCCTACAAACGAAGATGGTACATATTAGATCATATAAGTATCATGCTAGCTTGCCACACTCCTTTTTCTCATTAATGTTAGTAAGTTATTAGATATACGTGATTATATTTGACTTGTGTCACACATGATAAATGTGTTTGATATTTTTTGGTATCGAAAGCCTTCAGGATGAAATGATGGACTTTCATTATATTTGGATCAAATGTTTTTAACTTTTAAATTTGTTACCAATATAGTGGTGTGACTTAATTGAGTTTTCAAACTATTTTAAACTTGAGTCAAAACTGCAATTAATGATTGTCCAAGGGGGAAAATATTGGATAACTTAGTCATTTCTCATAAAGTTGGACAACCGTTAATTGTATTTTTTATTTTTCAATAACTTATCGGTTAAGTTACATAATTTGATCCAGATAAAGGTAATAAAATGGCCCAATAAATGATCTAAATCAATGAGTCGAAGTCCAAGAAGAAAATGAATCTCGACTAATGTAGACTAGACCCATATCAGGTCTACGATAGAGAAGTCAAATATGGAAGCTATATATAAAGCTTAAGGTCTCTTGCAATTGCTCATATCATTCGTAAACGTATAGATTTTTTAACTCGTTAAGAGTGCTTAAGTTTTGAGAAAACTGTAGAAAAATGTTAATCACGTGTCGGTGAACGATTCATGTTAAGTTTCCGAAATATTGGAGCTCATTTTGGTTAGAAAATCACCTTGAAATTTAGAATGGATTCAAAATCAAGTATTTCGTATTTCCTTTGATAATTTCCCTTTCATGAACGATCCAAGACACGTAATAAAATTCATGTTATGTGTTACATAAACTTGGTTTGAAGATTAAGTTGATTGTGCCCATCCCGTTAACTGAGAGCGAACGGAATCTAAGCCCTTTTGTTAACTTTAGATTCTTTCCGAAACAAAAAAAAAAAAAAAAGAGGAGAAAAGGAAAAAATAGATCAAAACAAACAGAATTCAAATGATTGAGAAGACTTAGTTCAGTTGTTTAGCGAACACATCGAGTTTGGACTCCTTTTAATCTTTGATTATATCAACATGACAGCCAAACTATTTACAGGTAAGTTTAGCTTTTGGAATTAGTGGAGGACTGAACACGATAAGCTCATATTGAAACGAAAGTGTAGGGCAAAGATAAGATAATACAGATTCCGTTCACATCAGCTGAAAGGAAATGCAACATTTCTACATTAGAAAGAATCACTTTTTTAAGAAAAAAGGCCTTAATATGATTATTATGCTTCCCAAATTACCTATTCTCTTTAACGATGATGATCCGTTGGGATCAGACACAAACCTCGATTATCTGCATTCAAATTATCTCTTCCTATCCTGTTTCATGAAACAGGTGATCTGATATTGATGTCTGCTTGAAGTCTTGTCTAGTTTAGCTTTATGTTACAACAAAATAATATGCGATTGTTTATGGGCAGCACATATAGGTTGTTTTTTGATATGCGGTATAGTAGTAGGGATTAGTATTTCTTCACCGCAGCTTTTAAATACAGTCACATATTTAGATTTACGGGCGAACAACTAGAGGTTAGAGGACAGTGCGATACTACTACAGAAATCTATAAGTAAAAAGAAAGTTGCAATAAGAAAGTACTTCTGAGATAAATTTTTTTTTTTCTGTTTATAATTTTATGATAATTATTATTTTTCATTATATTATCAACTAAGAAAAAGCAAATTCAACATATCGTCTTCTTTGTTATTTTCTGCATCAAATAGTTTATTCCCAATTTTTATTTTCTTTATTTTAATTTAATATTTTACTATTTATATTTTTAATTATATAATATTAAAGGTACCTAAATATATAAAATATCCTTAGGACATCTTGTTACCATGGAATTGTTATATATTTTATTATTTATAATTTAAAATTTAAAATTTATATAAACTAATAATATATTTTTAAATTATTTATACAACAATTAATAGTTTTATTAAATCAATAAGCTTTTTAGTCATTTTATCTTTTTACAGCAACTGTAACCGCACTTGCTAAACACCTATTTTCACGTTTTAGCAGTTACCAAAACATCAATTCCAAATGCGTAAGTACTTATCATTTTAGCAGGTTAATTTCAGAAGGTTATCAACCGCCATCACTCTGTCAAACCAGCCATAAAAAATTAGCTGAATTGGCTTAACTAATGAGTCTCGAGTATTTTTAAGTACAAAGGGTTGGGGTTAAAGATGGAAGATTAAGCTTGGCTCCACCTACTCTAAAATCAACTTATTTAAGTTTGAATTTAATGGAAATATTAATGGAGTTCAGGGTCAATTCAAACTTAGATTTAACATAAACTGATCTTAAATAAATAATATTATTTTATTAAATTATTTGAAAATAATATTATATTAATAAATATTAAATCAACGTCATTTTAATTTTGATCTAATTAGTCTTTAGTATGAATCTAATTAAGTTTTAATTGGGATTGGAATAAGAAAAAAGTTAGACTAGACTAAGTTCTGTTTGACTCAATTGTCATTTTTAATTTCAACTCGTAATATGTACCTTATTTCTTTCTAACATATTATTTATTTCTACACTATTTTTGGATGTCTTGATCAAAACTTTATTTTTTACTCTCTTAAATTTACATAATTTAGAATCATGAAGGGTTGATTTTTATTCTTATTTTTGCTACTTCACCTGCTTTTATTTTATTTTATTTTCTTTGCTTATAATTAAAATGTTGCGTTGCTCAGACACTAATAAGTGAGACTTATTTGGGTCGTGTTATAAGTACCCCAGCTAAATCTATTGACGGTCGATATGAAATTTCCGCTTCTGATTCTTCTAGGTTAATTGAATCTCTTGCTTTGGGTATTATTTCGAGACGTTCTGTATATTAAACCTCTTCAAAGAGACTTATTACTATTGATCCCTGTAGGAGTCGTCCTATGCATAAAATGGGATTAATATCAATACTCAATTATATAGAGTAACCTTTGAGCTTTAGATTCATAAAGTGCATCTCTCCTTTTTTTTTTTTTTGTATATCAAACCATCATTTAACATACAAAGCACTAGAGATTTGCATATTCATACCCTCAAATCTTGCCTTGACCAAAAAGTAAGAAAATAGAAGAAACAAGAG
>JAOSBN010000006.1:1854952-1865072 GCA_027563595.1 Erythroxylum suave | reverse complement strand
GTTAAGGGCAACTCTTGAGACCACATGGAAACCTGCATAGCCAAACTGCAAGGCCAACATGGCCAAGTGAAGCTGTACTCTTTCAGGGACTGAACACAACATTCTCCTTGTGGACACTGAACCGCCATTGTCAGCCATTCTGAGCAAGACAAAGAACGATTGAGTTCTACTGCAAACAAAGGAGAAATGGCTGGAAGTTGTGGAGAGCAAAGCAGCAGGTGATGGTATAAGTACAGAGCAAAGTGAGGGCATGGTGTGGGACCCTTTGAAGAGATTATGTCCAAGTCTTTAATTATAGTCTTCAATTGTTATTGGGTTGTCTCCCACATTTTTCTCTGTATCCTTCTTTCTCCTCTGTGGACACAAGAAAATTAAATATGATATTTTAGGTACCTCAAGTTGTAATTGGAATTAAAGTTTAATTTTAATAAGATTTTAAAATTCTGTTTAAAAAAGAATCAGTTTAAACTTAATTTAAAAACTAAAAAAGTGAATAATAAGAAGAAATAGTAAAATATTTTGGAGTCCGTTGGATCCAATCTCAATCTAATTATTATTATTTAATTTAAAATTAAATAATATTATTTTACTCAAAATGATATTATTTTATTTGAACATTTTGAATTTTAAATTTGAGGAATATCAAATTGCCTAAGTTTGAATATGAACTTAGACTCGAAAATTTAAAAAAAAACCTCGTATTTTATTTAAAATTTGGTCAAATCAAATTAAACCCGTTGACTTCGAATTACAATTATTTTTATGCGTCGTATAGAATTGGATATGAAATTAAAATTCCAATCTACCATCTAATTTCAAAGAACATGCATATAAAATATTAGTAATTTTAATTTTAATGTGTAGGAAAGTCTAGAGCGTTACGTTTTTAATCAACTGTAATCCGAAATTTTTAGGATTTTGATGAGTTAAAATGTAACACGTAACTATACCTTAGTTACGTATCCCGGGTCGAAAGTGAAAGGATAATAAATAAAAAAATACAAAAAATATATGATTTCAGTTCTACAATTTTAAATGAGCTTTTCAAAGCCGACACGAGAGCGAATCCATCACCTTCTTCACAGGATCTTCACGGGAACTGTTTACCGGGACGTGGTTAATGTCTTTCTACAGTTTTCTCAAAATGTAAGATCTTTTAACGAGTCAAAAAATCTTTATGCTTAAAAATAATATAAGCAACTGTAGGAGACTTTAACCGTTATATATATAGCATTCATATCGGGTTTTCCCATCACAAACTCTTTTTTTAGATTTTAAATTGAACTTTACGATCAAGTTCAACCTGAATCATAATGTTCTTTTACATCGTTTTATAACGTATGCATTGATAAATAATTCTTTTATAATTGTCAAAATTCGATTAGGTTTAAGTTCGAGTTAAATAATTAAGATCTTATTAAATTTTGGTTGACTGAGTTTAGATTCAGGTTTAGATTTAAACTAAAAATTTTAAATTTGACCGACCTTCAAATTAGTCTCAAGTTAAAGTGAAATTTTGGATTAAGCTCAGGTCATATAAGACCAAAGCCTAACTCGATCCGTTATTATATCTAATCATAATGTGAGAGTAGGGCGGGCACCTGTCCAGGCTCACCTTTATAAATAACAAAATAAGATTCATTTTTATCCTCATAAAAAATAAATTAAAATAGAATTTACTCTTAACCTCATAAAGAACAATAAAAAAATATCATATTTTACTTATTTTTATTCCCTATGAGAGGTCAAAAATAGGCCAAAAAAAACTATTTTTTTCTAATTTGCTCAAGACTTATAAAATATTGGGAGGAGGTTCTCTCTTGTGCTATTTTGCAACTTTCAAATATAGAAAATAGTCTTTAGATACACAAGAAGTCAAGTAGCTTGCTTTATGTCTCAGGTCCACCATTTGTTCATGAAAGATAGGAAAAGATCGGTATATTCGCTTCTCCTCGAATTCTTTCTTTCAGTCATTCTAATTTTATTTAATTAAAGTTTTCATAAATATATAAATATAATTTAATAAATATAATTAAAAAATCATAACTGAAAATTGGAGATATTGATCTCACTCACTTCAGCTCAAGAGTCAAGGCCATAGACCATAGTCGTCAAAGCAGCTGCCAGAACGAGGAATCTATCTTTTCAGCTTTCATTTTCCCGACCTTAATAACTGGGATATGCACCGCAAGAAATCTTTCATATGAAAAAAAAAACTTTAGTTTTTTTTAATTTAGTAAAAAAATTCTTAATAGGAGTTTCTAATTTCTAATTTTAATTTTTGTTTCTTCTAAATTTTATGAAAATACAAGAATTGGTTTTTGCATTCTGTATTTTTCATAATCTGCATTACTATTGACAAAATATACATTAATTAATTATTTAATATATTAATTAGTAATAAGAATTATGAAAATTTTGATTTCATATTTCATATTTAATTAATTAAATTTAATTACTAGCAAAATTTATAAATATTTAATTTAATTCAACGATTTATTTAATTTTTTTAATTAAATTAAACAAAATTAATTTAATAATTATTACTAAATATAATTAATTAAAATATCTTCAAAATAAATAAATTTAAAATAAAATTTTTATTGAATGATTAAAATATATTTAGAATAAAATAAATTTTATAAACAAAATTTAATTTTAAAAGTATTTATTTTAATAAAATAAAATGATTTTATTGATAATTTATTAATAGATATTATATAAGAGATTAAATCATTCAAATAAATTTAATTGATAAAAAATGTATCTTTAAGATTTTATCTAATACGGAATTATTATTATCAATAAAAATATAACCAAAGAATATATTTTTCAATTTTGTTTTATTTCCTAAATTTTGATTTCATAGAGTCCTTAATATCAATCATCATTAAATATTTACAAAAATTGAAAAATTATCTATTCAACAATTACTACATAAATAAAACGCAAGTTGTTTAAATAAAGGTAGACACAATATTTTTATATTAATAAAATCATTTTAAAATTTAATTTAACTATTATTAAGTGTACACAACCAATTATTTAATTTTTTAAAAATGAAACAAAATAATTTTTAAGGTTTTCTTTATTAATAATGTGGTGCTTTTCACAATGTAAAAGAATGGCATTTTAAAATATTCAATAATTAAAAAATCTAACTGATTTGACCAAATTAATCGTAAAAATTTTTAACATAATTTTTTAAGTTCAATTTTTGAATTTTCAGTTCGATTTACTTTAATAACTTTTGTTGTTAATGATCAATCTATTAATTAATCGGTTAATTTTCGTAAATTAATAAATTTTTATAAACCAAAATAAGTTAATTAATTTTCATTTAATAATATCTTTTTTAATTAACTTCAAATTTTTCGATTAATAAGAAAAACCTATTCAATCATATTTCAAATTCTGGGTTTTCATTTAGTCTTTAATAGATTTTATGACAGTCTAATTTATGTTGAATATTTTAAACATTATACTTTAAATCTTTTGTTTTATTGGTTTAACTTTCGGTTCAATTTTTTAAACATCGACAATATTACATAACGCTTTGTCTTCTACGTAATTTTTAAACTAACTGTGACAAACATGATGATTATGTATTTGGAATGTAGCCAATTATTTGATGCTCAAAAATTATGTTGAAAAGGATGTGATAACAACAAAATATTAATAAAAATAATTTTTTAAATTTAATTATTTGGTTTTAAAAAGTTTAGATAATTAAATAAAAATGCTAAATAGTTTAACGCTAAAATATTTAAAAATTTTGAAATTTATTATTACATTGTTAATTAATGTTAAGAAACTTTTTTAAGTCAATGAATACTTGAGAGTTTTAAATTTTAAATAAAAAATGAATTTACTTAATCATTAAATTAATCACATTAAATTTTATATTCTAATTACTCTATTCTACCTCTGGTTTATTAAATCTCATCCATATATTTATATAAAATCCTGATATAATATTCCTATCATATTCTATTAAATCTCATTTACATTTATAAAAATATAAAGATGAAATTTAATAAAATATAGTAAAAATATCATACCAGAAATAAAAGATTTGGTCCAATAAAGATTAGTGGGAAATTGACCTGATGAAGTGTTTCCACGTCCAAAGGTTCCCTTAAATTGAGACCATCATCATTCTCATATTCCGAAAAGGGCGCCCTGACAACAAACATCGTCTACGAAGAATATATGTTTTAAGCCTTTTCCTCTGACTGAAAGTCAAAGTGCTTTCTTAAAAGTTCATAATTATGTTACTATAAGTCTTAACAACTAATAATCAAAAAACTGGTCTTGAAGATGATGGTCCGACCATGCCTGTACGAACCGGTCGGACACTTTCCTGACCAGACCAGACCAGTTGGGTCTTTTCGTTGCTTTTGCTCAGCTTGAGTCTCTTTTCGGGTTGTAACTTGTAACAAAGTGCATGCCTGACAGCTTGTGTAAATTTTACTTGCACGGTGGAATCTTCAAAGCCTCAGTCTGTTCGAGGTTTTGATGAGTCGAGAATCACTTTGTTATAATTTTTGATAATCTCATATTATTAAAAAAGAAAGTAATCAATCGTTTTGGACTTTGGGTTTGTTTTGGTTCAATCTTAATTAATGGAATATCACGTAACGAAAATAAATGATTTATAATATAATAGAATGTAATATGATGAAAAGTTGTATGGGAGAGATGAAAAAGTTCATAATGTAATATAGTAAAATATTGTTTAGAAGATAAATTAAATGAAACATAATGTATAATAAATAAGTATTATACTCCTGATATTAAAATAGTTGTTGCAAGAAATTTAACGCTATGATTTTAAAGTAGAAATCATATCTAATTAAAAAGTCACGGTTATGACTTGTTCCGTAACAAATAATTTTTTATATATTTTATATTTTAAAATAGTAAAAGCTTTATTATTAATTATATAAAATTATTATTAATTATTTAATATATTTTATTTTATTTATGTGATCTATATTTAAAAATTATTTATTTATACTTTTTATTTATATAAAAATATACACAAACAATTAAAGAATAATTTTTTATATATGTTCTATTTTTCATTAATAAAAATTTTATTAAAATTTTTATTTCATTGTTAATTATATATAAATTTTATCAATAATATAAAAATGTTATTATTAGGGTATGGTGAAAAGGGGGTTAAGATTAAAAGAAATAATTGGTATGAAGAAAAATTATTGAGGGTATATTAAATAATATGTATTTATTAGCTTACGTTCCATTTTAAACCCTTCGAATCGGAGGTTTCATATTTTCACTGTTTAGGATGGAATGAAACGTAATATGAAACCTTCCGCTTTCATTTCATTCCGTTGTATTATATTATGAAACTCTCAATCAAACGATGGAAGTGTATTACGTTCCATTACTAACCTCTCAACCAAACAGAACCTTAATTGAATCAAAAATTTTCAAATTTAGGTCATAAGCTTTTAATGATTTTAAATTGGAAGCAAGAGTTGAGAGAAGGCTTTGATTAATATCGACTTTTATGATTTTATCTTCTTAATCAAGAGATTTGATGCTTAAATTATATGTGTGAAAAGAATAATACTTGTGTTTATGTCTATGGGAAATTTTTTCTAAAGGGTAAAAAAATAGCATGAGATTTCACATAATCAAAATGGCTGGGACAGTCAAGGGTGGATTTCAGGGGACTTTGATTGCAGCCATGATTCTGCCTTCTTAAAAAGAAAAAGTGAAAGAGATACCTCTCAGAAGCTAAAAACTATTTTTGTCCTTTATTTTGAGGCTCTTAAGTCGGTAAGATAAGAGGTTTAAATTATGATTAAAAAAGATTATCTTTACTTATAAAAAAATTTGAAGTTTAATTAAAAAATAATATTGTTAAATAAAAATTAATTGATTTATAATAATTAATTAATTTATAAAACTGATCGATTGATTAATAAATTAGTCGGTTCAAAATTTTAAAGGTTAAATCTGCTGAATTAATTAAGTTTTTTAATCATTAATTTTAATGTATTAATTTCTTTAAATTAATTACGGTCTAAGTGATACCTAACAAAGTAATATTTTGCATGATATTAACTTTTCTAATAAAAATAAAAATTGCATTATTATTTTTAAATTGTATCAAACATATGATTAGATAACTCACAATAGAATACGTATTGAACAAATTATTAAGTAATTCGTTGTAATCACAAATTATGTGTTATAAGGAAATCATAATTAATGAATTAGTGACTTTTAAATATATTATTACTAAAAAGAATAACGATTGAGGGGGAATCAGATCCTTTGTACCCACTCTGTTCCACTTGATCTCATCCATACAAATATATGAGACTCACAGAAATGTATGGATAAGATTGTGTAGAACAGAGTTGGTACAAAGTAGTAGATACAAAGGATCTCACTCCGACTAAAGGCGACCTTATATTAAACCTAACTAATCACAAACAGGTTTATGATTAATTGCGATCTCCGCATGCTTTATCCTTTTACAAATTGATATAATTAACAACAAATTACTTTGTTTTAAAGCAAGATTTTGATTTATTTTGTTTCCTTAATTAGGGAACAAGGTAGTCACGTAACAACAAGTTACATATCTAGTTCCTTTGATAAATGGGTACGAGTATGATTAACAATAATAATGTTGGTTTAAAGCAGGGGTTCGGCTTAGTGTGCTCCCACAGATTTCAAACGCAATCAAGTTAATAAGAAATTACACACTTACCTAAGTTTAAATGCTCATGATTATGACTCCACGAGGTCTACATTTCTAAGTGAATGTTTCTTTAATACATAATACGGTGTTGATCACTTAGTAGACAACTTAAAGCTTGTGTTTTCCAATTTCTAAAGCATGTTTTATATATACGGTCTAAACTTGCCTTTTTGTAAGGGTTATTAGGTATGTCAATGGATCAGGTTGAGGCTGACTCACTAGTCATTATGCCCCGCGTGGCCCTGGATGGACCAGTCCACGACCTGACCCACCTGCGAGTTGACTGGCTAATGGCCTCGACTAAGACTTGATAGGCCGGGGGACTATTTATTTTTTAAGTAAAAAATTTTTAAAACGATGTCGTTTTGGAAAAAATGGGCTAGCCCATGGCCCACCCAACTCAAGCCAAAAATGGGCCAAACCGGGCTATTATTGTCATTCCTAAGGGTTATGTGCATCCGAAAATATCAGTCTTATGATTTTGTTTGAGTTTTAAGTTATAAATGAATAATTAGTCAACGGAAGCTATGTTTGGTTGGAGGTTTATTAATATGGTGAAAAATAATACAATATTGTTCCATCATTTGAGAGGATGATCTATACTAGAATGAGATAGAAGAGGAGAGTTTCATATTACATCACATTCTATCATAAATAGTAAAAATGAAAATTTTCCAATATAGAGTGTTTATGATGGAATGTAAAATGATAAATAACTTTATACTATATTACATTATAAACCTTTCATCCAAATAACATTTTACTATATTATATTATGAACCCTTTCATTCGTTCCAAACAACAATCTTCTAATTCTACATTTATTTACATTTCATTTTATTATAAATCTTACGTCCAATAAACACAACCTTAAATTTCTAAAAGGTAAGTCTTGAGAGTTAACATCTATTAAGAAGAAAGGGTTTGTGTCTCAACTATAATACTTGAGGTTTTAGTTATGGTCTTCTTTGTTTATTTTAGAGTTCTCATAGAGGTCTGCTCTACCATACTATTGGTAATTTCTGTTATCCCTTTAACCCTAGAGCTAGGGTTCTTACTTTCGGAGTGTAAAAATAAATACAAAAATATAAATTACTCAATAAAAAATAAAAATCCATATTTTTGAAAATGTAGAAATTGAAATAAAGAAGTTTAAATTTCACACAAGGTCACATAGTATTTAACCATATTTGATTTATACGAAGAACTCATTATTAACTTTATTAAATAGTTTTTAAATTTTGTTCAAAAGGTATTTTGTTAAATTTTCCTCAAACTTTGTCCAGATCTTAAGTAAAGCTTTCAACAATGGAAGCTCAAGGTAACACTTTTTCTTTTTCTTTTTCTCTCTCTTTTGTTTTTAGAAACATGGGAATTACTAAAATTGTGCTTCTACTTCGCTGGTGGCTGGTGGGTCAATTGCTGATTGAAGCATTACATATGATGTCGCTAAACTTTTCACAACTACTTCAGTACACGTGTTGGAAATACTTTTATATTATGAATCTATTAATTATTTTTAAATAATTAAGATTAAAAATTTTAAATATAAATATAATATCCTAATAAATAATTTAATTAAATATGTTAAAAGTTTAATGAAGAAAATAACAACTTATTATTGTAGATGGAATATTTATTGAGTCTATAATAAGAAGATTTAATAGGGTTATTATAAATAATTGTTGGAGTTTATATACTCATTAAAGTAAACTTTGCATACATATAATAAAAGGTCTGTACCTTAAAATATATGCAAAAATTCTTATTATTTTTTTACCGGTAAAATTTTAACATTTTAGTTAAAGATTTGCGAGTTTACTCAAAATTTATAAATATATATTACATATATTTACATTATTCTTTCAATTCGTGCTATAAAAAATTAAATTGGTTTAATCGGTTTATTTGTAAAAATTTTGAACTAGTAAATTTTTGGGTTTTAGTTTCAACTTTTCGGTTCAATTTACTTTAACAAGTCTTATTATTAAAAATTAATTAGTTAATTAATTAATTAATTAGTTTTTGTATATTAATCAATTTTTATAAACTAAAATAAACTAATTAGTTTTTATATTACAATCTTCTTTTCTATTTAAACTTTAAATTAAGAACGATTTTTTGAAATATATTTCAAAATTTTCAATTTTATTTGTTTATTACTGCAATGTATTTTATAAGTTGACCAAAATGCAAGCACTTTGGATTTTAAATCACTAATAGCCTGTTTTGTTGAGTGGAATAGTTATTCTGTTACTTATGTATTATTGACGAATGGTTATTTCTTTGTTTGGTTAAAAAATAACATACAGAATAACTAATCTCAGGTTTAGTTATTCATAAATTTTGAGGAATAGCTAAAGATACACCTCCCTTATCTTTACCTAAACAGAGAATAGGTAAAACAACCTTTCTCCCTTTTTATTATTATTATTATTATTATTATTAAGTTCCTTAATAATTATTATTATAAGAAGAAGAAGAACATTATTATTTATTTAAGGAAATTAACAATAATATTATTATTATTATTATTAATTTCTTTATTATTATTGTTATTATTATTATTATTACCATTCTAAATTTATATATACATCATCATTATACATTTTTAAGAATAAATCAAATTAAATAATATATATTTTATTCTATTTTTAAAAATAACTATCCTATTTTTTATAAATTTATCTCGAAATATCCTGTAAAAGTTCTCAAAATCATTTCTGCGATTCTATCAGAGAATGACATGTCGTTGCATGCGGGAGCTGTGGGCAAGCATCAGCTTTTAGAGAGACGTTCGAGTGCGTTTGGTACGAATTGTCAGGCTTGGAAGATTGCTGTGGCATGCCATGTTCGTTAATAAATGGCATTGATCAGTGATCACTTTATGTTTGAAATAATATCAGCCAGCCTCTGGAAACGGCCGGTTAAACAATTTTTACCTACATTAACTTGTCTGCCTGAATTCATCAAACAGGTTCTGAAAAACGCTTTCTAATAAAGGATTTAGTGCAATAATTACAGCTTAAAAACATGCTGTCGTGAGACCATAAACCGAATCCCAATGATGAGCAAACTTTGAATACCAGCTTAATGAACCGCTAAAGTAGTTCATTAGGGACGGTCCAGGTTCATCTCTATTTCTTCGAATTAAAGTTGAAGGCTTTTGGATCCACTCTCGCTTTTTCTAACGAAAATTTCACTTTCCGATTCCTTTCGAATAAAAATAATAACTTGTATAATTGTTATTATCAATATAATTATTTACAGAACGGTTGGTTCTTATAGGAAAATGATCATAAGAATGAGAATAAATATAACGAAGAATGAGAATATATATTATCATTATAATTATAATAGTTGGTTAATAGGAAG
>JAOSBN010000006.1:1838160-1848930 GCA_027563595.1 Erythroxylum suave | reverse complement strand
ATACCAAAATTCAAGTCATATACCTTTCACATTCAAATCGTAACACAATTTTAACTCCTATCTCACATGCACTTTCACGATCATGCATTATTTCAACTAGGGCATATTTTGAGGCCTTACAATGAGAGACTAGAATTATCAAACCTATTAAGAATTATAACGTTGAGTTTGTTAGAATTTTATAGTTTAAGTGCTACAGATTTCATTTAATGCACCAAGATATATTTGAAAGTGCTTGGATTTCATGTAAGAAGCTAATCCTAAGCTCAAGGGTGCTCATGTAAGCTATAAGTGGCTTGACATGACTTTCCCTTAACTCTAGTGTCTAAAACTAGCTTAAGGTGAGCTTTTGGGAACTCATTAAAACTAGTTAATAGCTAGAAAGCTAAGGATAAGCTTAATTGAGATTACACCAACTCATCTTTGGTTCTTGAGAATTGAAGCTAGCTATAAATATGTTCACACTAGTTAAGCTAGAAGAGCTAATTAAGGAGCATGAGTTGGAGTTGAAACTCAAAGCTTAATGGGCGAAATTGGTGGTGCTAGATGAAGGAATCTAGTGTGCTTGAGTGCACAATGGACACTAGGGTGTACCATGAGTTGCAGTACGCCATAATGTATCTTCCCATGCATGTACTTAGAGTGCAAGTTCATTGCCTACACATGGATACATGAATTCGGCCAAGAGGTTGAATTCGGCCAATGAGGAAGATTCATCGCGTACCTTGCTTTAGAATGAAATACACGACATTCTTTCATTAAGGTATGTGTACTTTGTATGAAAGGATGTGTTGTTTTGGCCAATGGTTATGACCATTCAACCAAAAAGGGGTTCATGTACAAAAATGAATAGTCATGAGCGTACCATCATGGCTTTAAGTGAAGATACATGATTCTTTGCCAAAGGATGTGTCCTTGGCTAAGAGTCATGATGTTTCGCCAAGAGACATTACTCTTGGAAGAGTCATGACTCTTCAAGGCGCCTTTTGGTGGCCTATAAAAGAGAATTTCATAGTTCCTTTCAGAGAGTTTTTTCTTTGGCCAAATACTACACTCTTCTCCCCGTCTTTGAGTTGAAAATACTCCATTCTTTCAAATCTTCATGTGTTGAAGCACTCTCCTATAAAATATTTTTTAAGATTATTAAGAGCATTGTGAGTGAACTATAAGGATTGCTACTTTCACAAGTTAGCAACTCTTTCGACTTTACTGCGTTGTGACAAGATCTGTCTACTCCATCCGTTCTAACCACAACGAGTTGGAAAAAGAAGGAGACGTCATAGTGGATCTCTACAAGGGAGGCAAAACATCAAGCATACAAGGAGTTATTCTACTGTGTTTAAAGTTAGTATATCATTCTATCCTTCTTAATGACATGCATAAAATCTTGCATGCTTATGAAATCACGAGACTTCTTGTTTGAGTTATGATCTAAAATCATAATAGTTGTCTACAAATGACGAGACTGTAACTTTTATATTATATCATGACTTTAGATCGGCCTCTAATGAAGTGTTACTAAATCTCAAACTTAATTTACATGATTATCATTTTGATTGTTTTTTTTAATTATTATAGTTAATATTATCTAAAATATCTTTATAGACCAACGAATATTTTAAAATATGAAAAAATAATTTAATAATTATTAGGGTAAAAGGGACAAGTTTTTCTTATAGTTTAAGAAATTTTACAAAAATCGCTTGGCCTTTAAAATTTTAAAAACATTCTAATTCCCAGCTTTTTAAAAAACTATTTCTCTTAAACTTTGGTGAAAAATTAACAACGAAAGACTGCCAAAATTATAAAAAATTATTTTTCAAGTAAAAGACGTAAATTTCTCTTATAATTTAAAAAACCTCAAACAAATCTCATGATTTTTAAAATTTTGAAAAAAACTTCTAATTTTTAGTTTTTAAACTCTTTCTCTTAGATTTTGATTAAAAAATAATGATAAATTGTATACACTTTGAACATCAAACGTGGATTAATCAAATGTTGCTAATATAATAACCCAACTTTAAATCTTAAACTCAAATTGATGACAATTAAATTATACTTAAATTAATAACTTAATATAATTATAATAAATTATTAGTTTGAGTCGAATTTAATTAAATTGGTTTGAATTTAAGAGTTGAATTGAATTATCGTGTAAACAATATTTGATTAACCTATGTTTAATGTTTACATATATAAATACTTTATCATACTATTATCAAAACTGATATAAACTTATGAGTAATATTCACAAGTCGTACATTGGACTAAGCAAATCCAAAGCTTGTCCTGTTTTATTGGACCGTGACCCAAATCGCAGGCAGTACATTATTGCTTTGGATGAAGTAGTGGTAGTCCTATTCAGCGATCCGTGTCACAGCTCAATAAAACAATTGGACCGTTGATTATAGAAAATATGTACGGTTTAGATTGAATATCCAAAATTTAAATCCTGCCCGACAACTCACTCCTATTGGCCCTTCCAGGCGCACACGGATAGCTATCGGAACCGCTCAAATCTAAGAATTATCAGCCGTTGATAGTTCCTCATCCAACGGATCAAAATCCACAATCCCGCGAATCCCGACTGCCTGTGAAAGCCGAAAGTTTTCAAATTCCCGCCTTTTTCAGCCCCATTCAACATAAATAAAGCCCACACGTTCCATGTCTCTCCGTCAGTATTCCAGCAGACGAACGGAAACTTGCATTCTTTGATCTAACACTCTCTCATCTCCAGCGAACAAGAATGGCCCGTACGAAGCAGACCGCAAGAAAATCCACAGGAGGCAAGGCCCCAAGGAAGCAGTTGGCCACAAAGGCCGCTCGCAAATCGGCTCCGGCCACCGGCGGTGTGAAGAAGCCCCACCGCTTCAGGCCAGGAACCGTCGCCTTGAGAGAGATTAGAAAATACCAGAAGAGCACCGAGCTTTTGATCCGTAAGTTACCGTTCCAGAGGCTAGTCAGGGAAATTGCGCAGGACTTCAAGACTGATCTCAGGTTCCAGAGCAGCGCTGTTGCGGCTCTTCAAGAGGCTGCCGAGGCTTACCTTGTTGGTCTCTTCGAAGACACCAATCTGTGTGCAATTCATGCCAAGAGAGTCACAATCATGCCAAAGGATATTCAGTTGGCTCGTAGGATCAGAGGAGAAAGAGCTTAGATTGTTCATAGTTGAGATCAGCATGTTTGTAGTGATTTCAAAGCTGTTATTTTGCTCATTAGACGCGTGTTGGTCATTCTGGTCAATCATTACTGAAATCTAAGATCTAATTTCACATTTGAATCTCATTTTCCGATCAAATTGTTCAACTCTAATTTATCAGAAGTTATGTAATTGATTAGTAATTATATTTATCTTAAATTAAATTAATTCAAATCTAAAAAAATTAAAATTAATTTTTATTTTTATTTTAAAATTAGTTTTAATTCATAACTGCTGGTTTTATGAAATAGATATTTTAATTTTTAATAAATGAGTTTCTTTGTAGTTATTTTAATATAGTAAAATGTTTTATTAATTAAAACTATTATATAAATTCTTATATTGGAAACTACCATATAAACTTACAAATTATGTACAAACTGAATCAAATGGGGCTTTCTAGTCTCACTCCTCTTTCTCGCTCTAGTTAACTTCCGGTCTTGCCTCAGTAGAGTCAATCGTCGATTGCGAAGGTCAGCTCATCAGGGAAGTCTTCGCCGAGGGAGTGGAGCTTCTTCTATCGCCGACCAACACTTCACCTCTTTCGAAGCAAAGTTCGGGAAAAGCTACGCATTGCTGGAGTAGAACGACTAACGATTGGACGTGTTCAAAGGCTCACCTCCCCCATGTTTAACTCAACCAGGTGATGGACTCCTCTGCCGTCCACGGCGTCACGAAGTTGAGGTGATTGACCTGATGCCTTGAGAGTCCGCCGGCAGTTTATCGGCTTGAGACGTCTCGCCTTCCGGCCGACGCTCACAAAACGCCGATCCTTCCGACTAACGGTCTCCATACCGATTTCAATTGGCGCGCCCATGGCGATGTTACAATTGTCAAAGATCAGGTCTATGTTAACTGTTACGACACGCGTTTTTCGGATATTGCTCGACATACGCATGGTTTGTTGTATGTACGTAGAGAATTTAAATTGATGCTTTCGGTTTTTATGTTGTAGGATTCAGCGCGGTTCCTGCTGGTCTTTAAATGCGACTGATGCTCTAGAAGGAACTTGCGTTTATTGAGCGAACAGCAACTTGTAGATACCACGAGGTTTAACTCTTCACCTTCTTTTGCGTACTTTTATGGGCTTTAACAGTTGCTGTTTTGTTTAGTATCTCTTAGATTTCTCTATTCGAGTTGTTCTTAATCAGCTTTTTTCAGACTGAGTAGTATTGTGTTTGTTACTTTTTGTTAGGATCGAAATGAAACACTTGTTAAATCAAACTACATTAGAACCTCTATTTACCTTTTGTTTCTAATTTTTAAATTGTTACTATCCAATGTTTCATATTATTTCAACTAATTGTTTCAGTAGCTCGTTTTACCAAGTCAATTCTTCTAGATTATGCATTACGACATTCTTGATTATGAATTTACGGATCTGAAAATTGTTTGTATCTATAAAACCAAGATCCATTCATCTTTTAGTGGCGAACTTTCTTGAAGTTTGTTAGATCCTAAATCTTTTTGTTTGGCATTATTTAGTTGCCTTGCTCTTTCTTATTTAGTCCTTTTAATACTAATGTCTCCTTCATAATTCAGATATGTATATCAGTTCCGAAAGAAAACTGAGAGTTTACTGTTTCATAGAAGTATGTGATATTTGTTTTCTTGCACAAAGATATAGATAAGATCTCAGTTTTCCGGGCTCCTAAGACTGTTTTTCAATAGAGCACAATATATAATTTTGCTTCCTTAATAAGTACTTATGTTGTACTAAGTTTCACATTTTATTACTGATATTCACTTGTACAAAATTTGTAATATTTGTAGTGCAATCCACAAGAATATGGTGCATGTGTCTGTGATTGCTATGGCGGGTCAATGAGCAGTGCCCTCGGATATACTTTCAAGATTGGACTCGAGCGGAGTGGTGGTCTTTGTGCCGGACTCCCTAATCCTGGCACCTGTAAATTTGACAGGAACAGAATATCTGCATCTGTATCCAACTTCAGCGTCTTCTCCGTGGGTAAAAGATAAAATTGCCGCAAATTTGATGAAAAATTGCCCTCTTGCAGGTAGATTCCTGCCCTCTCTCTTCTTTCTGGGCCTTGGAATTTACGTATGTTCAATCTTTTCTTATGTTCTGATGCTAGCATGCTTTTGAAGGAGGACTGTCAATCAAAATATTTTCGTTGCCTTGGCGTGGACAACGGGTATCAATGCCATGTTTATGCAGACATAAATTGGTGGAAGTTTCCTGCCCATACATTACCTCCAAGAGGCAGGATCATGATGTGTTGCTTGTGAGGTGTGGATCTGCTCCTATCCGCTTTAACCAAGGGATCAGATTTCTTATTTGGTTGTAGTATTTATATCATATTTTATTAAATTTCATTTATATATTTACGTGGATCCTATATAAATATACGAATGTGATTAAATAGAACTTAGTTGGAACATACTAGTTAGAATAAAGAATTTGATGAGCTTTAACAGGAAGATCATAAAAAATTCTTTGGGGGAGAAGAGAATAAGTAAATTCCATAATGAATATTAGGTACATGGTTATTATTTTGCTCTTTCATATCATAATTCGATCGAATTATCTTTATATATTAGAAATTATTTATTGATATATAAATGTAATTTTGTTTAATGATTAAGAGGATCATCAAAATAATTATTTTCAAGTTATTTTCCTTAATTTTATTAGGAGTCGCAATATCCGCAGACTTAACAGCGCGGTCTTCATTGTCACGATTTTTAAGAAGTCAGCTTGCAGGAGCATCACTTCTTCTGGTAAGTTTTATTAAATAACTCATAATGATTTAATTATGACCTTCATTTTAATGGTTATTATAATTTATAGACTGAATTATTTTTGGATATGATACATATATACATAATAATTTAGTTAATATGAATTATGTTGATCATAAAAACCGCCAAATTCATCGCTTTCAAGTATTTTCTAAATAAAAATGGTGATATGCTATCATGTATGTGAAATATTGTATCGTATATAACATTTAGTAGGCTTGACAATCAAGATTTCGATTTCACGTTTGAATTTAAATTTGAGTTCCATCATGTCTTAAATTTAAAATCTTTTTAAAATGACGACATTTTAAAAAAATTCAAGCCCGACTAAACTTGGGCTCTTTGAGCCTAATCTAAACCCAAATACGAGTCTAGTATCACCTTCGTCTTAGAGTTATCGTGATTCCTGTCAACATTTCTTCCGCTGTTGTTCTCCCTTTAGATCCAGGCACTTGTTAAGCAGCCACGAGCTGATTTTATAGAGCTCCTTCGCAATTTTATTGATTCATCATTGCAGCAGCATCCCATTTTAATGGTGTTGGGTTTTCGCTTTCTTCTGGGTCAGCATCAGTTATTACTTACTTTCAATTACCTGACTCCTTTAATAGGTTCTATTTTTTGAGTCACTCTTGGTTTATCCTACATTAGAAGAGCCCTTTCCACCAATTTTCAAACTACAATTAAGCTATTCCTATCCCTCAAGTAGTAAAAGCTTTAATTGGAGTCGCAATTTATGTAAATGCTGCTTTCTACATGCTTCTCTAGTTCTATTTTAGGTGACCTAATTGTTCTTAATATTTAATGTTGTGAATGATAATTGGGAATATGTAATTACTAAGATAAGAAAGTAATTAAAGCAAAAACATCTGAATGTGATTTTCATCACTTTCCCTTAGAAAAGCATAAACAAAAATCCGTATCCCATGTTTGATACAAGTTGTTAATATTTGACAACTTTTCATCTATCCCATATTGTGAGTTTATGTATTTAGGTGGAGGTCGGTAGTTATAAAAGAAATTTCATTGCCTCTCTTCAATTCCATATCGATACATTATGAAAATGAGAAGTAGCTTGATAATTATAAAAAGGAGCTCTCCCCTCCTATTATAATTATCCTAAATTTGTATCTCTTCTCTCACATTAAATAAAAGCGACACATTTAAGTGATGCTCTGGAGGTGTAGGTACAATTGATTAAACTCTGTTATCAAATTTTCGGGTGCGTTCTTTCCTTATTTCTTTTATTATGCATTTATTGCCTTATTTCTTTTCAAGTTGTAGTATCATATTTAATATTATTTGTCGAGTATATTTGTAGTATTATGTTCAATTTATTTGAGTGTATTTACTATTCGTGTGTGTACACGGGTTAGGTTATGATAAATACATCGTGCACGTAATTTCTGTCTAGGAGTTCGGGTTTTAAGTGAGACCGTTTGTGATCCCTCCGCCCTTTCTTATGATTTTACGATGAATGGTAATACTGTCTAAGAGGTCATTGTGATCTTTTCTGAGCATTACCGAATCGGTTCACTTCACTAGTTATTCACTTTAGAGGAAAAAATTACCCAATTTTTCCAACAAGTGGTATCGGAGTTAAAGGTTCGTCCTTGGTTTGTTTGTAATTTTTGTTATATTGAATACTATATTTTGATTCTGTAATGACATATAATGATCAAGAAACACCGGAGACATCGGCTTTTTTGTCATCATAGTCGAGGATTCCGTTGTTAAGTTTAAAATTGACAGTGGAGATATTTGACGATTTTGGCCATTTCGGCATGTGACAAGGAGAGGTCTTAGACTCCCTTTTGCAGTTGGGTCTTGACATTGTCATTGACGAAAAGAAACTAGAAGATGTTGAGGATAAGGATTGGAGTATCATAAATCGATTGACATGCTATTTTTCATAAATTTATCCTCCAATGCCTTCCATAATTTGTGTGTAGAAGTCTCGTTCTTAAAAGCATACTTTTGCTCTTTGGACAGACACAATCGAATTGTTCTACATGTCAACCGATTTATGATACTCCAATCCTTATTTTTAACATCTTCTGGTTTCTTTTCATCAATGACAATATCAAGACTCTGCTAGAAAAGGGAGTTCAAGACCTCTCCTTGCCAAATGTCGAAATAGCTAGTGCCGTCAAATATCTCCACCACCAATTTCAAACTTGACAGCGGAATCCTCAACCATGATGATAAAGAAGCCGATGTCCCCGATATTTCTTGATCATTATGTGCCATTACAGACTCAAAATACAGTATTCAATATAACAAAAATTACAAACAAACCAAGGATGAACCTTTGGCTCTGATACCACTTATTGAAAAAATCGAGTAATTTTTCCCTCTAAAATAAACAACTAGTGAAGTAAACCGATTTGATAATACTCAGGAAAGATCACAATAACCTCCTAAACAATATTACCATTTCATGTAAAATCTTAGGAAAGAGCAGAGGGGTCATAAATAGTCCCACTTAAAACTTGGTCTCCTAGACAGAAATTACGTATATGATGTATTTATCACAACCTAGCCCATGTACACACACGAATAGTAAATACACTTAAATAAATTGAACACAACATTACAAATATATTCAACAAATAATATTAAATACTATATTACAACTTGAAAAAAATAAAACAATAAATGTAAAATAAAAAAATAAGGAAAGAACGCACCTGAAAATTTGATAATAGAGTTTGGCCAATTGTACCTATGTCTCTGGAGCACCATTTGAATGACTCGTTTTTATTTAATATAGAAGGAGAGATACAAATTTTGGGATGATTATAATAAGAGGGGAGAGCCCATTTTTATAACTATCAAACTATTTCTCATTTTCATAATCTATCGATATGGGATTGATGAGAGGGGGTTCTTTTATAACTATCAACTTCCACCCCAAAGGCATAAATTCACGATGTGAGATAAATAAAAAGGTGTCTAGCAGTACCAATTTTCTATTTACTAGATAATTGGGAATATGTAATTACTAGATAAGAAAGCAATTAAAGCAAAAACATCTGAATGTGATTTTCATATCACTTTCCCTTAGAAGAGCATAAACGAAAATCCGTATCCCATGTCTGATACAAATGTTACATGTACCATTACCAGCTTGTTAGATTATAGATTCTTTCGTTTTATATTGTCTTCTTGTCTTTTCGCGTAAAAAAATATCTCAAGATAATTTCATAAAATATTGTCGCAGATATTCTATTTTTGACGGGTAAAGAAAAGAAAGATGGAAAATCGATAGCACCCGGAACTTGTTGAAACTGACCTAGGATTGAGTGCTATATTTAAGAATCAAATCTCTTTTTTTTGTTATAATATTTTTATCATATTTTATTAAATTTTATCATATATATATATAATTTACATAAATATATGAATGAGATTTAATAGAACATAATTACAATATGGTAACTAAATCAAAGGATTTGATAAGCTAAATTTATGCATGAAAAAAGTAATTGGCTTATTTTACGGGCCTAAGACCAATTAAGACACCGAAATCTCTAGTCTATATATTCAATAAGCAACGAATTCATAATGCTTTTAGTCAACTTGAATGAGGTTAGTGCTATGTTAACCATTTTATTGCATATACAATCATGCAAAAAGCAACTTTAAGATTGAACCTATAAAATTAATTAAAATATAATATTATTAAATATCGTTAAGTTAAAACGGGAAATATTTAGAATATTTATTCACAATGTAATTGATGGGTTAACATTTGGAAGTATAAATCTTTAAATCTTACTTCTTTGTTAATTATCTTTTAGGTTTTGCTTTTTCAATCAATTATTTTGGCTTTGAAAAATTTGGAAATCTTAAGCAGTGATTTTTCACAAGAACCAATGCACGATTTCTTTTCTAAATTATGTTTTAAAAATTTTATGTAATAAATATTAAATGATAAATAAAATTACTTTTAGAAATTAATATTATGTGATACGCTTTTATATATAAATATAATTATTACGTGAAATCCATAAATTGATTGGTTAATTATTAATACAAATTGAATAGGTGCTTATAAAATTATTTAAATTAATTTAAATATTAAATGATTATTTTATAGATAATATTATCATGGCTATAGCTTTACCTTAGTTATAATTTAATTTAACAAGATTTCGTTTTTTAATTTAGTGTATTTCATTGCAAAAGAAATTTATAACCATATATATACTCAACTTCTAAAAACTTTTTTATATTCAGTTCCACTTTTTGTTTTAGCGTTGCAAATTTTAACTTTAAATGTAAAATAATAAATAATATTTGACATGTAAAATCTTTGTAAGAAGATTTATTTAGTTCTATATTTTTATTATATATAATTACTTTAGCAAAATGTTTTATTCATACAATGATATTTTTAATTTTTATTCTCTTGAACAATTAAAAAATTTTAAATATAGTTTCTGTTAAGATAGTTTTCAAATTTGAAATAAGTAAATTTTATTATTTTTAAAATATATATTTAAAATTTTAGTTTTGAAATAAATTAGAATACCTAGTGTTCGATAGCTAAGGGTATGCTTGTTTGGAGGGAATGGGAAAGAGGCAATAGGAATGAAATGAAAACTAATGCTTGGTGGAAGGTTATGATTAGATAGGTAATATTATCATTCCTCACTTTAGGGGTTTACTTCATTCCCCTCAAATAGGAGAAGAATGGGAGTCATTCCTCTCCAATTGGCATATAAAATATAATTAATTAAGATAAAATATAATTAAAATAATTAATCAAGATAAAATCTAATTAATTAAAATATTGTAATAATTAA
>JAOSBN010000006.1:1799286-1810311 GCA_027563595.1 Erythroxylum suave | reverse complement strand
AACAACAAGGCACACCGGGGGTTGACTGCCGGTAGGCCCCTCCGACGGTCAAGTTAGACTTTTTGGGAGAGTTTTGGTGGCTAGCGAATAAAGAATACTAGGTTTTAAGAGTCGTACCTTTTTTATGATGAGGTCATGAATTTATATAGTTAATACCTGTAGGAAGTAGGTCAATAATCAGTGATGGATGCTTAGTCCATTCGCCGCTCTAAGTCTGGGCTTGGGCCCAGCACGATCGACCCAACCATATATATATTATAGTCATTTGAAAATAGTCTTTCTATTAGTTTGGAGTAAGGCTCGGATAAATATTAAACACTTATCAATATTTAGCACAAAAATGCGAATAAGGTCAAAAATGTGGTAAGAAATGGTTTGACTTTTTCGAAAATGTAATCTCTGTTGTTTAGAAAGAGGACAAATATCACATGGGAGCAAAAATATTAAACCAATAGTAGTGATATTAGTAATGCATTTGATGACATTAAGAGGAGCATGACCTAATCTGTTATGCCAAGGCCGTAAGTTCCTTTCTAATTCTTTATTTACATTTTTTGTGAATGTACAAGCAAATTTCTTATAATAAACTTTTTCCGTCGCCCCTTTGGTAAATGATTCAATTGTATCTGTCATGAAGCTTAACTTGTCTAGAATGTAAATTAGATTCCCAACTACTCTTCCTCTTCTTATTGCTAGAATTGTCTCAGTCAATAGGTCCGAAAAATGTAGAAAGATGGATGAAATGTGATTTTAATATCAATTGAGTTAGTGAGTTTATGGATTGAAAACAAATTAAATTTGAAGATAGGAATGTGAAGAGCATTAGTAAGTGTAAGAGACTTATTGATGGTTATATCATTTATGTGATGAACCATTTTGATTGAACCGTTAGGTACAAATAGTGGTGTATGATCTTTTAGAATTTTAGGTAGATGAAAAAGAGAAAAATCTAAAGTCACCTGGTTTGTGACTCCTTGATAAGATCTCATCTTGCTATATTATTTAATATTATCTTATTTGTTTTGATGCTTAAATATGAAAATTAATGTTTGTTTTGTTTTAGGAGATGAAACGTAGAGATTGCGTTAAATTGAGACTCTATTAATGATGATTACAAATTTAGGATAAAGTGAAGAGTAGTGGATAAGGCTGATCACTTGAAAAGTTAGAGTTTAACTAGGAAACTGCTTCTTATCCTTATCATGTAAGAGTTTGAATTTGAATTTGTTTTAGATAGATATATTTTCAAGTTAGAATTAGATTATGATTAGATCAGAAAACCTTTTAAAATGGATGTTCCTCGTAACAGAAAGAGGTTCTCTTCTTACATTTTTTTGCAATTCTCTATCTGTATTCTATTTTTGTTATTGGAGCAAAATTCATGTGAGACTAAACTCAATCGTTTTGATTCAAGGGGATTCGATATTCTAGTTGCGACTAAACTTTGTGAGATGTTGTATTCCAAATTTTTATTCATATTTTAATTCAAGTATTTCTGATTTTAAGTTCTCATATTTCATAAATGATTAATATTCGAGTAATCTGACAATTTAATTTAATATTGATTATTGTATCTCTGTCTAGGAATTTAGCGATCTGTAATTGACATAAAGGATTGGTACAAGTAGTAAATAAGTTATTTATGAATTTTCATATTTAACTTAAGACAAACATGAAAAACTAAATTGAATAGTTGCAGTTATCTCGATTATTTAATTTAAGATTTAGTCTTTTTTACGAAACTTATTGTTATCATTTATTTGAAATGGAATGCTATCACACCTAGTTAATGGATAATAAGTTTTGGTTTAGATGCTGAGTTTGAACCAATTAATTTAGAAAAATTTGAAACTTATTACGACTGTCGTAATATGTTTCAGATTAGCTGCTTGAATCATGAAAATATTCTCTTTAAACCAAGGATTAAAGTTACAATTAGATGAGATCTTTCCCTTGAATCAGAGTTTAGTAATCTTGACTTTCTTATTTTAAATTCAGTTGATTTAATTTGTTTTCGTATTAATTTTAGTTAATCAGTTATTTAATAAAAAAACCCTCCATTTACTTTATTAATTGAAATTAAGAAGCCAATGTTTAATTCTCTAAGGATTCGACCTGGTTCCATGACTACTACAAAAAGTTTGAAGAATCAGAATTATTTTAGGGGCTTCGACTACCCGACCTCTCTTATGTCAATGAACAAATTTAGCATGTTGATTCTTCTCTTCTTCAGTCCTTCCTTTCATGTATTTTATAACTTCTTGTGGTATAATGCTAGAAAGCTCGATAGTCCATCTAGGCATCTTTGGAATCGTCTCATATATATTGGCTTTCTCAAATGGAGTACTAGTTAAATTAGCCATCATCCTTTGTTGCTTCTTTCCCTTTTGTTCTTTGTTTCCTTTAAACCATTTTGGATATCCTTTGCCTTCTTTACTTTTCTTTTCTTGTCACTCTATTAGTTACCTTCTCTGTTACCTTCTTTTCCTCCATCCCTCTTAAATCCATAACCTCGGGCCAAAAAAGCACTATGCTCAATAATACCTTCCATGCCATGTACTTCTTTTTATTTCTCAACTCTTAAATCCATCGAATATGCTTTATTTACACTAGGTATAGGCCCCATGAGCAGAGTCTGGTTCTTTACATGATCAAAGGAGTCGTTCAAACCCATCAGAAATTGAATCAATTTATGCATTTGATTTATATCATGTGCGATTTTCGATGAACCACACGTGCACTCCGAAATTGTTAACAAACATCCCAATTCATCCCATAATTTCTTCAACTTTGTGTAGTATTTAGCAACATTCTTATTTCCTTGTTAGATAGAATTTATCTCCCTCTAAATTTGATATATCATAGGCCCATTGCTTTCTCCAAATCCCTCTTGTAACTGATCCCATAACTCTTTAGCGTTTCTTAAGTAGATAAAGGCATCTACTAAATTCTTGGAAATAAAATTTAGTATCCATGATGTTACCATATAATCCACCCTAAGCCAGTGCTTATACTTAGGTGATGTTTCAGTCAACACGATGCATTTGCTATTGATAAATCTTAGTTTCACCTTAGCTCCTAAAGCGATTCTCGTAGATCTTAACTAGGACATGTAGTTATGGTAATGCTGTCACCTGCAACCAAATTAATACAAACTTTAGAAATGGAAATTGTAGTTAATGAAGAGTTGAGATCGTTCCCAAAAGGAACTTTTAACTAAAAATGTTATATGAGTTGAAAAATAAAATGAAAGGGGGAGGGCGTTTGAATTAACATAAATTAAAGGAATTAAAAATGGATGAAATTGAAAATTAACAAAAATATTCAAATATGGAAATTCAGTAAATAAACCTTGGTTTTTGGTCACTTATGTTATCAAACTAATATGGATCCTCAATATAAAACTCAATCCATTAACAAATGTTCGTTGGGTGATGTTTTCTTTTAAGATTAAATGAATAGAAACATGTATTATAAATATCCTTATTAGCCAACAATTTAGATATGATCTTAAGTTGAATTGAATAATAGCTTTAAGAACTAAGAAATCAATGAACAAGATAACACACGTACAACATGTATTTAATCTAGTTAAGTGTCTTTTTAGAATTTCCAAACTCTTATATAAAGATGGTAATCCTAATTGCCACTTGGGATTAGCAAGACCGAACGTCAAATCCTACCAACTTGGCTGTTAATTAAACAAATCAATTCCTAGTTGCGCAGCCTATAAATTAATAAATTCAATCATGATAACGTGGTTCCCTTCAACCAAGAAAATAAGTTTAACTACTCATACCAAAGGTAAGAACCAACAGAAGAATAGCAAAATATAAAGTCTCTATCCCTATTTTTTTTAATACAAAAAATCTAGCCTAAAACCAGAAAAACCAGAAAAGAAAAGCTAGCTACAGAAAAACGTAAAAACTAAAACTACTCTCTACGTGAACAGTAATCCGGTTGAACAGTGAATGTTTTTAATCATTTTCAGTCATCTCTCTCTTCCATCCTCTCGCAATCTTCAGTAGATATAATCCCCACATATTCAGGTTGTAGATCCCAACTAATCAAGGCAATAACTTGATTCCTAAGATAATGAAGATCTTAGGTGTATCAAATTTGATTTGAAATTAGATTATGCGGATAATCTTTTTCCTTGCATGTGCCATGTTTAGTCAACTATTTTTCTGCCAGCTGGGAATTCGAATTGTCTTTCTTTTCTTTCCATCTTTTTGATCTAATTTCATCTTTCATGTGTTAAAATTCATCTAAGAACAATTAGAAACAAGTCCGTCAATTTCAAGCAATAATTCAACACATTAAAGATATTTATCCCCAAAATTAGTACAAAAATAACAACTTAACAAATTAGTTCCAGTAAGAGGGGAAGAAACGAGAATCATACCAGGATGATATGGGGATTAAAGGTGGAAAGGATCTTCAGTAAGTTAACTTCTATGTTCGTGGTTGTGATTATTTTCTCCCATGGTTGACAGTGATTAATTGCAGCAGAGTAAGCCTTTATCAGTGAGCCAACGATTAATTTCTCTGATATCATGTACAGATATTAAACACTTATGGAGTAAAGCTAATAAGAAGCTAAAAATGAAATAATGAATGTATCTCCATACTTTTGTATTCATCCTTTCACCTCTTTATATTTGCAAGTTTCGTTAACAGAAAATAACTGTTCATCTAACTGTTCAAAAAACTTCTAACCAACTAACTACCTCTGTGCTACCTGTGCATAACAAATTGAACAAAATATAAGTCAATATGTATATTTATAAGATTACGTACTATTGGACCTCTCTAAACTCCATGTATCAATGAGATTTTTACTAACTTGTTGTTGTTATATACATATTATACTTAAATTTAGATAACATTTGTATGAAAGGAAATAGTGTTTTATTCAATTTGTTTCGAGTAAATGGTGAATTTACTTAAATAATATACAAAATACAACTAAGATTATTTCATTTTAACTCAATTAGATTACTGTATAATATTTATAATGAAAAAAAGCTAAATTTGTCTTATAACTTTAGTTTTTGTCAAAATTTCCTCAAAATTTAAAATTTTCTATTAATACCTCCCTTTATCTTATATTACTCTAATTCCTAGTGTTTTAAACCTTTAATAGTCACTAGTGAAATAACACCTCCTTCAATTTGATACAATTAGTCAAATTTACTCTAATTCCTAGTGTTTTAGACCCTCAATAGTCAATAGATCTTGTTATGATGACACAATGACAGGGACATAAAGTATAATTTAATGTTGTCGGTGAAATAAAGGTCTTTGAGAAATTTAAAAAGTTTCTAGGTTAATTTAGTAAAAATAAAAATTCAAGAGCTTATGTGCACATAAGATAAAAGTTCAAGGACCGATTAGAGAATTTTACCAAATAATATTCAAGTTTTGTAGGTTTTAATTAATAGTCAAAATGCGTTCGGATATTAGTATGAAGGCAAGGTACATTTTGAAATGCCTTCAAAGCACTAGTGGTACGAAAGAAGCATGCAATGTTAAGCGGAGGAAACCCGAATTTCTAGGTCTCTTTAAATTGTGATGTTACTATTAAAGGGGCATCCGGACAAGCAGGAGCGGGATCTTTTCTTCGTAGTTATGATGGAAGCTAAATCAGAGGGGTTGTTGAAACATTGGGTGTTGTACATCTCTCCATACAGAGCTTTGGAATATAGAGGATGGATTAAATATGCATGGGACTGCAAATTCCGTTGTGTGAAATTGGACGTCGATTGTCTTTTGCTAGTCAATCTTGTAAACCTAGGCAGTTATCAACCCAATGTTAATACCAGACTTCTTAGACAAATCCAAATTCTTCTTAGCTGAGATTGGCAAGTGGATTTGGCTCATGTATATTGTGAGGGAAATAAGCGTCTGTTTTGTTGAGTTTTTGGAGAGTGAATAAGCATTTTTTCCACCACAAAAACTATTTTTAAGAAAATGAGTGTTTGGCCTAAAATCTAGAAGTAATTTTTTTTTAATAGAAATGACTTCTTTAGAAGCTTAAATACTAGAGATGACAATCCTGACCTGACCTGTTTTTAGCCCAAGTTGGCCAGACCATGAGCGGGCCACGGGTCGACCATGGTCCGCTCGGCCGAGCCACGGGTTGACCATGGTTGGCCCGACCTGGCCTGTGGCCCACTCATTTTTTCTCGAAAAGTTAAAAAATGTCATTTTGATATTTTTTTAAAAAAATTAATGGACAGGTCGGCCTGGCCAGGCCCAGTTGGCCATAAGGCTGGCCATGGGCCGATCCATCCTGGCCAGCCATAATCGAGGCCGAGTTGGGCTGGGTCGAGCCCAGCTCATTGCCATCCCTATGAAATACAACTTTTTAAGAAATTCAAATTTGAAACTTTTCAAAAAAGTTCTTCTCAAAAAAATTCTACTGACAAAAGTTCTACTGATAGAAGCCCGACTAAACAGGCATTACATGTGTAGATTTTTTGGCAACCTATACACTAACAATGGAAGGAGGTTTTCATGATTTGGAGGTCCCACGTGTTGAATAAGATTTTACATGCTAACACCATGAGTGTTGGGCTCTCTTCAGTGTAATTTTCTTTTCCCTTTTTAACAAAAAAATTTAAAAGTCTATGAATCAAATTATTCAATGGAATTAACGTTATAAGATTTATTAAAATTATTAAAAATATAAAATTTAATATTTTTCAGTGTTATTTTAATTATTTGTTTTATTTATTTATTTTCTTATTTTTATCTTTACTTTGATTTGTATTTTTTACTTTTTTATTTGTTCAGTTATTTGTTTATATATTTAGCTATTGTTTTCTTTAAACTGTTTTTTATTTATCAAAACAAATTCTCCACCAATTATGTTAAGACTGTGGAATTCTCGACCTTTTTCAAACTCTTAAGTTTCAACCAAAATTTTATTCGAACTATGACGTTCTTCTAACATTTTTTTCCAACGATTATCATCATTTTATCATAACAAATCCTCCACCAATTGGATGAAGACTATGGACTCCTCCTCTTTTAAGTTTCAACCAAAATTTTATTGGAACTATGACGTTCTTCTAACATCTTTTCCAACGATTATCATCATTTTCCCAATTCATCCATCGCAGAAAATAGTCTGGCTACTCATGCATCTCTTTAGTACAGGCTTGTCTCCTGAAAAGACACGACGTCTTTAGCTAACTGAGGGGGTTTGAAGAAATTAATGTCGCAATAAAGCTTTTGAAGAAGCACTAAGGTCCTTTCGTCTATACCAGGAACGCTTTTCACGCTTCAAGGTTTTGCTTTTTGTCTCCATGCCTTGACGCATCACCAACCAGTGAGTGCATACCCCTTTTTCTATAACTTACGTTCAACGAAAGCTACCAACTCTTCATGCTTTTTCTTACATCGCACTTGGCAATGCCAAGCTTATGGGACCTCTCGAATCTTTCCGTCTAGTGAGTAGATGAGAGATGCCCATCTCGAGCCCTATGAAGCCGGGTCATGTGGAATGAATATTTGGAAGTTTCTTCACCATTCAAATTGGCGATGATAACGAGTTAGATCAAATCCGAATCATTCTGAAATTTTATTAGGTTAGAGTTAGATTCAAAATAATATTATTTTATTTTAATTAATTCGAGCAGAATCAATCCTCTTCAAATAAAAATTAGATCAATTCTAATCTTACTTAACTTAATTTAAGCCAAGTCAAGCTAAAATAATAATACGTAATTCAAATTTGATTTATTCAGTATCTGTACTCAATAATTAATTCAGTTTGTATTTGAAATATAATAATTATAGATTTTGTCCACACAAAAAATTGAGTAATTCCTAAATCTTGTGATTGATGAATAAAAGACTTCTTTTTCATTATTATTATTATTTTTGTTAACTCAAGAGATGTTTTACATAGACCTGAATTATCAATGACACCTTTTTAAGTCATTATTACACTCATATTAATCTCCACTCGTCTCTTATGAGATCCCAAGAGGCCACTCAACACTACTACCAAATATTTAACATTGTTAAATTGAAGAACGAGAGTCAAACTTCTAACCTTGCTTAAGGAACGCAAGTGCCACTTAACTTTGGTGCTCCGTGGTACGACTTCTTTATTACTAAACTTGAAACTTCGATAAGGTTGAAGTTTTGGCATCTTAAGTAATCGAGGGACGGTAGATACCGTGGTGGTTCACGGTTTTAAAGAATTCTCAAGTGTTTGAGGTCTTAGCCTGAATTTTATAAATTATTTATAAATTATAAACATATTTAATAATTTATTTAGTGTGTTTAAAGACTATGAAAACATTTATAATATATCTACATGTACGTATTAATTTATTTAATGCGCATTCAAGAAAATAATAATAAATATAAAAATTTGAATAATTATTAAATCTCGTGATTGATCGTATATTGTTTGAAGCCTCTTTATTATTAAACTTGAAACTTTGATAATATTAAACTATTACTCAATATTTTAAAAACTAAACCAGTAAATTAAGATATTCAAAATTTAAAAGGTTCAATCAATATTAAACCATCATAAAACTGATCAAATATTGAATAAAATTAAAGAATTTGAAAAATAATTTAAGAAAACTATCTCTTCCATAAAAATTTTAAAGTTTAATTAAAAAACGATATTACTAAATAAAAATTAATTGGTTTATTTTAATTTATAAAAATTGATTAGTTTATAAAAATTAATAGATTAATTAATAAATTGATTAGTTTTTAACAACAAATATTATTAAACTAAATAGAACCAAAAAATTAATTGATTCAAAATTTAAAATTTTTACTTTAAACCGGTCTAACCGATTTAATTTTTAAAATATCATTGTTAGCATCTTTTAAATAATCAAGAGATGGTAGCTTTAATATTACGCTTCTTTTTCCTCTGTAGTTGCCGAATAGTATAATGGATATTTTAAAGAGCTTTTAAGTGTTATCTAAGCAATTTATTTACGTGTATCCATTCAGGGTGTATCTAAAAGATTGAAGATGCTAAAGGAATAGCTTTATGAAGTATTTAAAGATTATTGAATTTATATTTTAGGGTTTTTGTTATTAAAAAAAATAGTTCTATAAACCATTATATGTTTTGTTCACTTGTTATATTATATAAACCATTATATTTTAGATAAACCATTATATGTTTCTTCACTTGTTAGCTCCATTCACTTAATAAATTTATAAAAGATAAATATAAGTAGATGTGACAATGTATTAAAATTAAAATTTTTTTCCTTTTGTATTTCGAGTTCAATTTAAAGTTTGATTTGAATGAGTTTGAAAAGTCTAAAAATTGAATAATCCGAATAGTTTAAAAGAAACTATTCGGATTACATTTGATCAATTTAAATTAATTTTATTTAATCATTTTATTTAAATTAATTTATATTATCCCTTTAATGTTAAATTTATATAACATTTGATCAATTTAAATGTAGCCCGTTAATTTCATATTAAAACAAATCGACCCATGGGTCAGTCTTATTAAAATTTTAAAATAATTTTTTAAAATTAAAAATATAAAATAACGTTTTTTAATTGAGTCCCTACTTAAATAACTGAACCTCAAGTGTACCCAAGATCCAACTCTTCCAAACAAAACTAAGTTTATTTAAAATAATTAAATTTTGAGCTGAGTTAAGCCTAGACTTAGACTTATAGATCTGACACATTAAAAATAATTAAATTTAGACGAATGGGTGCTTACGGCCATCCCTAAATCAGTTCAAGCTTGAGCTTATATAAATCTTGAAAGATTTGAATAATCAAAACAATGTTATTTAATTCATATTGATTTGAGCCGACTCTTGTGCCAGAATTCAATACAAAATTCTCAAATCTATTGACCCTGGGTCAGGTTCGATGGAGCGTAGCAAATTTTGTCATTCATACACATCAATCATTGTTTTAACACAAATAATTTTAAAATTATAAAATTGAAAAAAGTATCCTTAACTTGTTAATATTTGCATGAATGCCACCTATATTCTTAACCCTAGAGGGATTGGTGGTGGTCCAGACCGTAGATTTCATAGGCTTGGGTCCCCACTGGCTCTGCATGTGAGGGACATGATGAAGATATGGTTATGAATGGACCTTAGGCTGAATTTATAGAGCGGCATAGTGGCATAGGTCTCCCTTTAAGCATATTATTATTCTGGCAATGGCCACTACAGTGTAAAGATATGTCTCAAGAAAGGTGGTAGTTTTAAGTGATGAAATTAAGTTTTTCTACTAGCATTTAATGTAGAAAAATTAAAGATTTGTGTCATTCTACTTAACAAATATTGCAACTCATTTTAATTTTAAAAAGAATAACTAATTGAGAATAAAAGAGTTTATAAACACTATTTTTAGATTGTGTTTGTAACTTAAATTAGTAACTTAGAATAATTAGAAAATTTAATTAATTCAACTAATTTAACCATAAAAATTTTGAATCGTTTAATTTACGCTACATTGCAAAAAAAGTCTTATCATGGGCACTCGAAGTGATTTAGAAAGATGATTCTTTAGAAACCTCTGCAAAGAGAATCAAATCATCTGCAAATAACAGATGAGATAGCACCGACTCGTGAGATAAGTTAGAAAACCTTAGTTGGCTTCCCCTATTTCTGCATTTCATTTGTGTTGTCCTGAAAGAGGAGGACTCAATGATTTTTCGTTCGCCGAAATCAAAAGTCAAAATTTTGGTAGATAAGGAACCCATTAAAACTTCTTTTAAAGAATGGGCTAGCCTGGGCATTTCTCGTATGAATATTTGTTTTAATGATTACTATGTAAATTATCTTGGAGAATGAAATGGCAAAGCTCGTCTCAATGTTTACAAAGTGTATGATGCCGTAATAAGTGTATAAGACTGCTCTAACATGTCATTATGATAAGATATGTTGTAACATCCCGTCATCGATAGGATGGATATAGTTCATTGCATTCTTATGTGGCATGTTCATGCATTATTAGTTATGTATAATTGGATAATTGAGCAATTATTGCACT
>JAOSBN010000006.1:1771587-1791549 GCA_027563595.1 Erythroxylum suave | reverse complement strand
ACTTCTTCTTCCAATTATGCCCTTAATGATTGAGAATTGTCCCATTTGCCCTTCCATTTATGCCTTATGTCTTTTATGCTTAAGTGTCTTGCCAACAGTACCCTTGAACATTCTAATATAATACTTTTTTCCAGAAAATGTCCCCCATTGTCTTAAGTTTTTAATGACACCAAAATCATTCAATTAGGTTAAGTGATTCGAAAGATATACTTCAAACATTTTTAGACTGCTCTTGTCCAAAATAAGTATACTATGCACAACTTCTATATGAAATTTAAACATCTTAGAAATTGAACTAGGTTCCAATTTCTTCATAATATTTGTAGCTCCTTGTCTCTAGTTTACGAAAAATCAGAAATAATCTCATTTGGAGCTCTACAAATTCAGAAATCATCAAAATACTGAAGTATGTTCAGTGGATCAATACCAGTTCATAGTATTTAAGAACACGCACACTGTATCCATCCCACGTTTTTTACTAAATATTTCTCACTTCATTTCAGATGGCTATGGTTTTTGTTGAAGATGTATATAAATGTCTTAAGAGTCCAATGGTTTAAGAACCAAATCATTTGAGTGTCTAGAGAAGAAGTTATGGCCAAAAGAACCAAACATGTTTTGATCCTCAATCATGTTGAACTTGTCTCGGGAAAAATGGAATAACTTTCACTAGAGATGTTGGATTAAGATCATCTTAGGATGATTTCAAAGAAGACTTTAAGATATACAACTTTGAAGAAGATCTTAAGGTCATATTTTATCATTTGAAGGGCCAAAATGGACCAGAAGGTAGGTATAGACAAAGCCACATGAAAAAGCAGACTAACGGAAAAAGACAGACGAATGGGGAAAATTGCTATAAATTTCACTATAGATATCAGATTAAGGTGTTATTTATATGGTTCAAAAGAGGACTTCAAGATATACAACTTTTCTGAAGACCTCAAAGATAGATTCTATCTTTTGAAGGTTAAAAAATGAAACAGAAGATAGGTACAGACGAAGTCAAATGAAAAAGCAGACTATTGGAAAAAGATAGATGAAATGGGAAATTTGCTATAACTTTTCCTAAAGATATAGGATTAAGGTTTTCTTTATATAGTTTGAAAGAGAACTTCAAGATCTACAACTTTTCTGAAGACCTCAAAGATAGATTCTATCTTTTGAAGGTCAAACATGGAATAGAAGATAGGTACAGATGAAGTCAAATGAAAAAGCAGACTAATGGAACAAGATAGATGAAATGGGAAAATTGCTATAACTTTCCCTAAATATATCGGATTAAGGTTTTCTTTATATGGTTCGAAAGAGGAATTCAAGATCTACAACTTTTCTGAAGGGTCTAAAATGGGACAGAAGATAGGCCAGGCAGAAAAGCAGACGAAGTTTTTCAGAAAGTAGACGAAGTTTGTCAAAAAGTACACGAAGTAAAAAGTAGACGAAGTTTGTCAGAAAGTAGACGGAGTAGAAAGTAGAAGAAGCAAAACACAGATGATATGACGTTATCACAGACCATGTGACGTTATCACAGAAGAAGCAAAAATATAGGAGATACATCTTCCTTTCTAAGAACCATAACTTTCAGCTCAGATGTTTAAAAATTCCATGTTATATCTCATTCAAAAGCTAAAAGAAAGATATACAACTTTCTAGAAGGAACATTTGCCAAAATCAGCCTAGATTAGTTCATATTTTCCCTCGAATACAGAACATGAATTTTTACATTCATCCAATGTACCGCACACAGTTCTCAACTTCATGATAAATTTTGAGATTCTTAAAGACAAAATTTAAATTTAATGTCTTCATAAGAAATGTGGCTATATGTTTCTAGTTTAATCTAAACAAAGAATTGTCTCATTTGGATAACTAGAGAAAAAGTTATGGCTAACAGACCGAAGTACACTTAGTACACATTTTCCAGATCAACCACCACTTTTTTTTCCAAATCTTTCCTTACTACAACTCATACCAAGATCACTCTTTCTACTCCCTCTACTTCTCATTTCCAATAAAAAATTAACATTTAAAAACAATCATATCCAAAAGTTGTCAATGAATGCATGTTCACTTATTTTTGTATGTGCAAAGATTCAAATTCACATGCATGTATGCTGACATGCTGCTGAGCATGAAATGCAAGTATTCTCTCCATTATTGAAATATAAGTTCTAACCCTTATTATGGGGACAGGATGTTATACATTGTCCGTATGAGGTATTGACGTCTTAACATTTTCATTCATTGTCATTCACATCAAGTTTAGACTCAACCTATTAGACTTTTCCTAAGCCTCAAAATATGTCTTTCCAACTTAGGTGCTAGTCTCAGTAATGGATGCAGGCTTCTCCGTAACTAATGCTAGGTCCTTATCCATAATACCCAACTGAAATTAGATTTGCTCATACCAATTAGCATAGTTTAGCCCATTGATCCTGATCAGACCATTGCCCTTGGCTAATAAGTTATTAAAAGCTGCAAACATAATATAAACTAACACATTAATGCTTTAAGTACAATTAATGGATTCAGACAATAATAAAATTTAATATGTATATTTAAGTTCACCTTTGGGTGATACTTAAATACATATCCTTAATCTATAATGATGCCAACAAAATACACACACACACACCAGTCAATCATGCTTAACTTAGTATGCATGTTATCTTTGGATATACAAATATATTCTCCAAGTATGTCGATAACTCTCTTTAATGTTATTAATTATAAGTAATGATCTACCTTTGGGTGATCTCTTAGCATTATAATTAATAATCTCAATTGTTCAGTTTATCTTTTTTGTCATTTAACATGAACAATTAAAAGAATGTATAATTAAATCTAAATATCTTTTTAAGCAAGTTCACTTCGGTGACTAGCAAACTTTCTATATAATAAAAATTTAATTAAGTATAAATGAATAGTTTAACTATACTGTTGAAAAATCATTATGTAAAGTCTAAAACTAATAAGCTTGAACATGCATATTCATTTATTACCAGAGGACGTAAATGTAATTGATTCCATGTTTTAACATTAAAATTCACTGATTTTTCAACATGGAAGTCATGGTTTATGTACATTTTAACCCCAAAATCATTTTGCTTTATATTCACAAAATTAAAGACTTTTAATGGTAGGCCCCACCAGTACAACTTAATTGACCTTTTGTTAACCTTTTGTATTTTGCAAATAGAAAACATGTCAACCCAACAAAGTATGCTTTACAACTACAAACACAAAGACTTTGATGATAGGCCCCACGTATACATCATGTTTTTCTAGAAACTTGAAATGTAAACATATGTTCTTTACAACTATAATCTTAAAAACTTTCCAATAGTAGGCCCCGTGCATACATCATGTTTTCCAGAAATCATGCAGTAAACACTTAATTCAAATACAACATAAATCCTTTAATGGTGGACCCCACACACAAAGCCTTTAAGTTTGTTTCAAAATCCTAAGTTCCATCTCCACTCAGAAACAGTTAAGCCCATCTCTGACTATTGTTATATAAGGGATCAATTAATTCAAACCTGATCAACAGTAAGTAGGGAATATTATGAATACTAAGATTAACTTTAATGCAAATCAAAGTGTCATAAAAAAGCTCTTATACCACATGTAAATTTAAAATTTAACATTCTAAGCAATATTTCAAGCTTAGAATTCACCCAAGATGATCTATGACACAATTGATTTAACGTTTTTAAACCCGAAGATTTATGTTATAAACAAAAGAAAGAAAATGCTAACCTTGATCTATGCTTAATATGTGTAATCCCTTCATGATTACAAATACCTTGTCTATGAAAAAACTTTATCCACTTTCTCCTTCTTAATTTCTTCGTTCATTTCAGTGGAGTAAGAACATGTGTATTTTTTATATTTGTTAACGTTACATGACTAAAGGGAGAGGGAAGGGTTTTTATTAATTAACCTTAATGATCCTAATTTCTTTTACAAGCTCAATAACCATTATTTTGAGCCCACTTCATATTAGAATCAAATAAAGTAATATGGGTCGCATTTTATGATTATTAAATTAATCTAACATGTCTATCACAGGGATTAATAAAGCCAAAGACCATTCTTCTAGGTAACTCTGGCTCCCCATATGCAGATCCAGGAATAATGGTCTTAGTGGACGGAAGGTCCTTTTGCCCAGTTACTGGCTCAACAAACACATCGTAGTATCAAAATTGTCAACTGCCATATGCTTGCCAGCCAGAGATGACTTTTGGATCCAAATTTGACTAATAGACATGCCAAGAGTCAGGGCAATGAATACAGAAAATTGAGCATTATCAGTAGTTTTTGGAGAGTCCTTTTCAGATGGAAGATCAAGCTCTTCAACTTTCCCATCCCCCCTTATCCTTGTTCTCATGCACTTTTTCATCTTCCAAGTAAAGAGCATTGTGGAACTAACCCATCACATCATTCTTCACTTTAGCAATTTTTAGCATTTTAGACAATTTGTCCATATTACCAATTACAAAATAAAGGAAAGATAAGTCTCTCAAAATTCTTGGTCCTTTGATATGCATATTCCACAATGCTAGTGTTACCCTGACGAAGAGCCTCGATACCCAATCTATCCTTTTCATCAATTTCCTTACCAGAAGCAACTGCATTCTAGATATTCCCACTTTTTAGTGCCGGTTTAAAACATGTCCTCTCATCCTTCACAAAGAGTAGAGCAACTTTTGGGATGCCTTTTTGTTGGAGATATGCAATTATTGCATGTCCACAGAGCTTTAAACTCTTAATCATGCTCATCACTTGGTCAAATCTCTTCCTCAACAAGCACAACTTGAACATATACTCGGTTGCATCAATAACAATGGCTTAGATTTTCCCATCTTGTTCCAAGCAAAATATGGTACCTTGGTGTTGTATATTGGAAAGTCAAGTGTCTTAGTGATACCACAATCACCGTTAAGAGACAATATTTAATATGGTTTAGGGTGGTGTAAATAAAGACACCGTTGTCATCCCAAGCTCTACTTTTCACACGAATGGTCTCGTGAAGAGAACATTGATGCACAAGCTTCTTGTTGGCTGTTATAATGGATTGTTTACTCAGAAATGCCACAGTCTCTAAGTCATCTTGAGGGGTATTTTCAGAAACTTACACAATCACATACATGGGCATGTAAGTGGTTGTAGAACATACAGGATCATATACACGCCCGTATATGTGATTGTGTAAGTATGATTAAATGACATGTACTGTCATATGCACATTCGTGTAGGTTTGCAAAAATATGTACACTCCTATATGTTGTTTGACATTATCTCACTGACTTACACGATCAACACTCCTATATGTTGTTTGACATTATCTCACTGACTTACACGATCATATACATGGGCATGTATATGACCGTGTAAGTCACTGATAAACTTTTAATCTATGATTATGATTTTTAATCTTTTATTCTCTCCTATATTTGTGAATTATCAATTATGATTATGAATAACATATATATTTCTATACTGGTTGTTTTAGATGGATGAACGTATTCGTTCAATGAAGAGTTGTAATCCGATGTCAGAGATAAAAGCAGAAGCTTCTAATCCCATACCAAGTGAAGATAAAAGTCTAGGTCAGTTGAAAAGTAAAATGCAAAATCATTTCAATAAGACTGGATCAATAGACAAAGTAGAAAAAACTAAATGATTGCAACATCTTATGACAATAATAGATCAAAAATTTTTATTGCTTCTATAGTAATTGGTGATGAACATCCATTTTATATAGTTGATATCATAAGATTTAGTATGTTTTGTAACTTACTGCAACTAACCTTCAAAATTTCAACTCGGAATACATTAAAGAAGGATATTATGAAGATATATGAGGATAAGAAAAAAGAAAATTTAAGAACATTGTCGAGTATTGAAGGACAGATTGCCATTACAACAGCCACGTGGACATTTGATAACTAAAAGAAGCATTGTATAATGGTGATAACATATTATGTTGACAATAATTAGACTCTATACGATAAAATTTTGAGGTAATTTATATTCTTTAACATTGTTTTCATTTATTTTTGATTATGCTATGATTGATGTTAGTCATATTTGTACATTGTATGTTCATTTATGTGTCGACACCACATACAAGTGAAAGCTTAACAACCATAATGCTAGACTATTTGATAGATTGTAATATTAACACTAAATTATCCACCATAATGGTTGACAATTATAACATGAATGATGCTATGATTAAAAAATTGAAAAAAAAGATACAGGGTGAGAGTTTGTTGGTTAGTGGAAGATTATTATATATATGTTGTTTTGCACATATTTGGAATTTGATTGTAAAGGATGAGTTGGAGAAGATAAAGGAGGCAATAGACTTAATTTGAAATAGTATAGCATATTAGAGTGTAACACCTAAAAGAGTTTTAAAAAAATAAAGAAACTACACGATTACTATAAATTTCAGGTATAAGGAAGTTAGTTTTGGAATGTCTAATTAGATGGAACTCAAACCTTCAAGATGTTGGAGTTGACAATCCAATACGTTGAGGTGTTTACCATATTGAGACAAAGAGATTCTCGGTATACTTGCATGTCTATAGAAGACCAATGAGAGTTAGTTAAAGAACTGACTTGTTCTTAGAAACAAAATATCCAATTTTGTACTATTACTTTAACACTATGTGTGAGATAAAAAAAGCTTTATCTAATTGGATGTTTGATATGGAAAAGTTGAATTCTTATTGGTATATGATTGGACTTACTATTGCAGTCATATTTGTGTTGCACCTGAATACAAGATAAAGGGGGTTAATTTTATATATAATGTATTGTATAGTGATCAGGCTCAAGAACAAACAGATGTCATTAAACAATTATAGTATGGTTTGTTTAATGACTATCAACACAGAATTGACAAATTTTGAATCAGGATTATATTAGTTTAGGCTTTTTAGATCAGACTTCAATTTTAGTTTTAAGGTCATTCTTTAAGAGCAAGTTGTTACTTTTACTTACAAAATTCATGAAAGAAAAAGGTACTAGGATTTCGTACAATATAATAGAGTTTAGAAGATTGTGTAACTGGTGAAATAATTTTTCGATTATGTAAGTAATTGCATAAGACCTGTTAGTAGTTTTATCATCTACTATTGCTTCAGAGTCTACGTTTAGTACTGGTGGTCAAGTTATTAGTCCTCATTGTCTCCACTTCATCCTCATATTGTGGAAGCCCTTACGTGTGCCTAAAGTTAGTTAAATGATGAAGATATTGAGGGTAAACTCTTTTCATTTTGATATATCAATTTTGTTTATTTTTATATTATCTTACCTTATATTATTTTTTCAATTTGTATATTAATATAATTATAGGTACTGACGTAGAGGTGACTATTCCTGCATAACTTACACTCATCAATCAAGTGGGCATTATTTTGATAAAATATACCATAATGAAGGTATATTTAATTATTTATTAATATTACCATGTGCTTAATATTCCTTTAATTTTAATTTTACACTACTAAATATAATGCTTCTATATACAAAAGAAGTGATGCAAATTATCAAAAATCCTAAACAAAATAATTAAATGCTCTCTCTAGTCTCCAATCTTCACTTTCGTAGTCCCAGCCCAGAATATTATTTCATGATTTTATCTTAAATTTTTTGTAAATTGTTTAAATAAAAAAATTGGATAATCATTTTTGTAAATTATGTCATCAATTACTGAATTTGTAATTATTATCAATTAATTGAATTTCTCACTTTATACATTATTATTTTTTCCATTTCCTATAATCTTATCATCCTTCATTAATGAATATAATTTAAACTTATCCATTTTATTAATACATGTACGTTTTATGTATTCATTTATTATAAAATCTTAATTTTTTATTAATCAATTAAATTTTGTAACTTCAATTAATATAGATATATATTTATATATATAAAGGCCCAGACTAAAATCGAGACAAGATTAAGATATCCTGATATTTAATTTTTAATAGATGTTTATTTAATTAAAATTTTAATATGAGAAACTCAATTAATTGAGTTTACAAATTTAAATTGATTAATTAAATTAAATTTTCATAAAAGTCAATGTATCTTAGTGCGCAAGGCTTCCCACTTTGTAATGGTCGGAGGAGGGTCATCAATTTATGCAGCCTTCCTTTTGTAATTTTTACAAAAAGATTTTTTCTATCATTTGAGCAACTTTTATCAGTTGCTCCAAAGCTTTCCCTATAATTTTTTTATAATAAATGAATATATTAAACATAAATATATTGATAAAATGAATAAGATAAAATTGAATTCATTAATAAAGTATGAAATAATTATGGCAAATAGATATATATACATATATATATATATAATTGAAGATACGAATTTAAATTGATTAACAAAAATCGAGATTTCATAGTAAATGAATACATAAAAGATATATATATATATATATAACGAATAAGATGAAACTAAATTCATTAATGAAAGATGATAAGATTATAGGAAATAAAAAAAGATTATCTATAAAGTGAGAAATTTAATTAATTGAAGTATGAATGTAAATTGATTAATAAAAATTGAGATTTGAAAATAAACAAATATATAAAACATATTTATATTAATAAAGTGAATAAAATGAAATCAAATTGCCTATATATGTACCAAAATGCATTGATTAGTACTCTTGATAATTCTCAATAATGGAAGTGTCATTCTTACAATGGCCCCTGATTTTAACATTAGATTAGACGATCCTACCTTATTTGAGAGATTTTAAGTCCAGGTCTAAAATACTGGAGTAGAGCAACACCCTACAGCAATTATGCCTACTTTACACCACCAAATGATCTATCAATTACATAATCATTCTGTAGATTTTAACATCCCCAATTCAACTTTTGATGCTTTATATATGATATCAAATCGAGCTCATGATCAGATTACAATCATCTAGATTTAAAAACAACTGTGACCAATAGAACTTGAAATCAATGCTCACAAAATAGATCACTAACAACCAGAAGATTTTCTATGTTCATCACAGGCATTCTTTCCATACAACAACCCCACCTATTCTCAGGGCATTAAGAGATGGATATGTTAAATACATCTACATCAAGCCCAATGAAGACCAACCTAGATTATCTAGCACATTTGGATCTATTTTAATGCTTCAACCTGCATTATCACATAAAGAAGAAAAACATGGACCTCCTATTTATTATGTTAAATCTGATGGCCAACTTGTGTACATTAACCATCATTGAAGACACTTCATATGGGATGTCGATCCATCCACGTTTGAGCCAGATTATGAAATATGTCATACTCTAAATGATGATACAAACAATGAAGATGAGGCCTATGATCGAAAGAGATAGGTAGAATTCAGACGCAAAGGAAGGCAACAACCTCGAGGGGCTTAAGAACCTACGACTTAGACCTAAGACTCTTTCTAAATTACTCAAAATTGTTGGAAAGGAACTATTCCTTAAAGAACTAATTCTCAATGGACCTCAGCTTGTTATTCCTTCCATTCCTGTTACTACTCCAGCACCAATTCCTTGTATAATGATAAGACCATATAAGGATGAATTTCCTCTCCTAGACAGATATACAGATGATAACAGTAGGGTTATCTCCAACCCTTATATTCTTTCAATATGAATCACTTCTCATGGTGCCCTTATATCCAATCCAACAGATGAAGTATTCAATTGACAAATTGATAATGTTGTAGCTTAAAATAAAGTTCTTTGTCAAATTGATAACAAGCTTGATGGTCTTAACCAACAAACTTGGGCAACCTAAAAATGAGTACTTGTATCTTCACATATTCAAAAGCTATATACATCTTTAAAAGAACAAATGGTTTAACTTGATGTTGCTTTTAGAAGATATATTGAAACACAATATTTTGGACCTAATTTCATAACCAAAAAGCAAGAACTTTGAAGAGTTAAAGAAGTACTTCATTGAATGGAGGCAGATATGCAAACAAAATAGTCGAAGACTGTTTATAGGACTTACCCTTAATCTTTCCAGTTATCTAACCCATCTAGTCAACCCCAGCCTATCATGAAGCTATTGATTATGAAAAGATCTTTCCCTTTAATAAGACAACATGTCCATCTTACCACCAAACCTACAAAGCCCAAAATTAAAATGACTTATGATCCATCACTTTCATAGACCAAGCCTATTAATCCATACACAATACCTTTATATATTAAAACTTCACCTTCTTCACCATCAAAGTCTTAATCTATTCGAGCTACTAGAAAAGATAAAGCTCCTCAATAAGAGTTCATTACAACTCTTAAATCAATATCTGTCTCATAATTTGAAAGCCCATTATCTGTCAAGTCTAAACTTTCTAAACAATCTTCTGAGACTTCTAAATAGTTTGCAGATCTATCTAAATTATACTAGCTTATGATGACTATGCCTAATACATCTCATCCAATTGACGTAGAATCAGAAATTAGTGAAGCTGAATCTACAGGGGCTGAATCATTTAGACCTTCATCACCACCAATACAAATACTAACAACCAGACCTACTTCAAGATCCTGATTTACTTTTGATGATCTTCCACGTAAGAAATGGACGAATCTCTTCATGAATTTGGTGCTTGGATTGATTTACAAATGACTCATCCAGATCATCTTTCATGAGATATCTTGTCTGAGTTTACTTCTTGTTTTGTTGGTATTTACAAGAATGGTGACACAAAGTTTAGATGGCTACTGCAGACTTCAGTATATTTAAGTAGCTTCTACAGAAATTCTTCTTGGAGTTATCTACAAAAAATTCAGTGGATATTTTTAATTTATTGACAAACAAATCAGGTAGGAGTATTTCGAAATGAAGTGTTATTGATTGGACAGAAGAGATCTACAGAAACATTTTCAACGTATGACGAAAAGATATTATAGCTTTACAACGAGATACGAGGGAAATATCTTTTGGAGAAATCTATCAACTCATTTTAACTTCTCTTAATGAACTTTTTGAAAAAAAATTTCAAGAACATGATTAAAGGTGGTCCTAGGTTAAAAAAGGCTTGCAAAAAGACTAATTTAAAGATCAAGTTTAAGGAGAAAAATGATTGTGAATGTACTACTAAAAAAAGTATTATCTCAAGGTCTCCTACAAAAAGTTTCGCACATCCCACATTTCAAATGAAGGTTACCATTCAGTAGCCGAAAATGACAACAATTTGTTCGATTCTTTAAAAGACGAGTTCCTTAAGCAAGAAAGGCATATCGATGTTTCATTTTTGGGAAATTATGACATTATGCTCGCCAATGTCCTAATAAAACAAAAAGGGATTTGAAATTGTTGGAATCTATTGAGGTTATAATGCCTATACATGACACAAGTAATATTGAAGATTTCATTGAAGAACCATCCAGTGAAGTTAAGCAAACCAAATTTGCTTTTCCGGTTGACTCTTTTGATGATAATTATGAATCCTTTGATGACCTAATTAATGAAGAAAATAAGGATGATCACTTATACATGATATAACAACCACGTCTCCATATCAAGTTATTACAAAAGGAGAAATATGATATGCTAATCAAGGCTATTCGATATATGGATATTGGATCTAGTCTTAGTGTTATAAAGCCTAACATATTACCTCCTGAAGTTTGGATATCACATGATGAATATTTCACTGCCGCTGATGGTAATTCATTCAAAATTAGACTTATCACTTAAAGAAAAATAGCAATAAGGTTTTTCCCTAATTGTGTTGTGGGGACTAAAGTTCTTGACAGTCATCTACCTTACCCAAACATCATAATTGGAATGGATATGTATTGTAAAGTGTCTCCATTACAAATTATACCTAAAGGATTAAATGTTGAGTCATCTTCAATGCTTACACAGATACATGCAACATGTTTTAACTCACCTAAGTACCTCCTCAATATGAAACAATGAGGGATCAATTTTTGGCACACTATCTTGAAAAGCATGCATAGTTTTTACACCTCAATCCTCTTTATAAAAATCCACAATTTTTTATTCATCTCCTTTTTAAAAAGAACAAGGATGTCAATCCAACCAAGACAACTCACCTTGAAATGAATCTTGATGATTTAAATTGAGCCCACAAAATCAAATTGGGCTTATCAAGCCTTATATGTAAATAAAAGAGCTTAACAGTAAAAAGGAAAAAAGAGGATGGTGATTGATTACCAACCTCTAAATGCATTCATTCAAGATAATAAATTCCTACTGCCAAAGATCAATAATCAAGTCCTATTTCTCAAAGAAGCAATAATCTTTTCAAAATTTAAATTGAAAGTGGGATTTTGGCAATTTGGTAAAGATCCACAAGAAAGATATAAGACAATTTTCTGCATTCCCATTGATCAATACCAATGGATTATTATACCATTTGGACTTAGGTTGCTCCATCACTATTCTAAAAGGCCGTGAAAAGAATTTAAGAGTCCATTCTTTCTAGTACCTTGATTTATATTCCCTTCCAAAGCAATATGGAATTATGCTTTCAGCTAAGAAAAGTCATAATGGAACAACCCAAATAGAATTTTTGGGTATGAATTTTCATGATGGATTTTATCAACCTAGTCCACATATAGCTAGTAGGCGATTACATTTTCTTGATGAAAATCTCGACACAAGGCAGACTCAACAATTTCTTAGAATTATTATTTACATTGAATTGTTATTTACATCAAAGATTTTATCTCCCGTATTGTTGATTATATAAGTCCTTTATCCAAATTGCTAAAAAAGAATCAATCACCATAAACTAAACACCAAACCAAAGTTGTCTAGTACTTAAACAAGTAAGTCAGCATCCACCCCCTTTAAAGATTCCTAACAAAGGCCAACACATCCTTCAGACAAATTTTAGTAACCATTATTGGGGTATCATCTTGATTAAAGAGATTGATGGGAAATAGCATTATTGTAGCCATACTAACGGCCGGTTCAAAGAATTAGAAAAACACTACCATACCATCTATAAGGAAATCTTGGCAGTAAAAAAGGATATTGAAAAATTCAATTTTCACCCCAACTTTTTTCAATTTCTGATTGAAATGGAAAACACATCTTTTCCAAAGATTCTTAAGCCTAACAAGAAGATATTGCCTAAAATCCAATTACTTTGTTAGCAAGATTAGTTTTTTCGTTATAAATTCATTGTTAGTCATATCAAAGATCACCACAACATTTTTGCAGATTTTCTCTCTCGACCTAGAAAGCCAATTCAATTGCTCTCTCCTATCTTAAGAAAACCAATTCCCCTTATCCTCCTCATTACGGAATTTCAACTGTATGCTAGGATAAAAAAAAATCCTTCCTCCTATCATCAACTCGTCCTCAAAATCTTGAAGAAATTGTTGTCCTTTTTCAAAAAAGTCTTTTCTACTGCATCCATTTAGTTAGTGGCAACCTAAAAATTCCACCTCATCCTTATCTATTTGACACGTTAGCCCCCTATTGTACCTTACATCATCTCTACGATGATCTTCCTGAGCCAAAAATGTGACACCTTTGGGCTTTATCTGCTCTGTGTGCTTATTTAAATGCTCTCTCTCATTTGTATGCTTATAAATATCTTGCTAATCTTACCAATAAAAGCTCTCTTTTATGGACATCCCTACAATGGTTCTAAATGGCACATTCAACTTGGAAAAATCCTCAACAAATATTAACTCTGGAGCATTCCTCTTTTTGACCAAAAAGCCCAATCTATTTTCATAGTTCATCGTCCCTACAACATGACTAACAATGGTTATGTTTACACCATTAACCATTTCCAAATCTAGAAAACCTCCATTGACTGGCCAAAGGATCAGAAAAATCTAATGAGTGATCTATATCAGTTTTTAGATCATCTGAACCATTATCCCAAATTCACCAAGCCTACTACTTACAAATCTTTAGGTCCATACCCTAGTGACTTTGCCTTCCATAACCTATCTCACCATCTATTGGCTACTGGACTTCATTTTATCATTTTGCACGTATGGGATTCAGTGTCATAGTAGGTGAACTACTATGTCCACCTGACTTTAAGCCCCAAAAGAATTATGAAAAAGGAGAAATTTCCATTACTCTAAAGCCCAAACTACCAGACTACTTTTAAAATGCCCATGATCCCTAGCCCTTAGTTTTAACTGAGTCTGAGATAAACCATTTCATTAATGAAATGGATTATAGATGATGATATGTCACTATCTAATGATGATAGTGGACCCTGTTATTTGTCTGCACCTCCTTGTTGATAGATTCCTTCTTATTTTCTAGGAATATTGGTGGGTCTTAGTGTTTCCAATAATTCTTACTTTCATTATTCACTTTTTTATTTTGGTTTGAATTATTATAGCATATGAGAATTTTTCTAAAATTTATTTATCTTGTATTCTTTTGCTTCGTCTATAAAAGTAAGGTTTCTCTTCTATTATAGATCATTGAGAATTCAATAAAAAAGAAATGTGTGTTTTATCCTATGGTTTCTTTTTAAGTTTTCTCTCTCCTAAAAGTTGTGTCTTGAATAATGCAGCAACAGTTATAAAGAAAGATAAGTATGCTCTAACTCGCCTTTTTATGAGGATCCTGTGTATCAGAAAGTCTTAGACTACAGATCCTGTTTGAAATCTAAGTTATATGGGAAACCTCTGGTTAGAGGGCACACGAGTATAACAATGATAAAGCAAACACATGCAAAAGGGGGTTGAATTGTGTAAAAAAAAATTGCAAGATATTTTTAAAATGATACTATCCTTCTAAACAAAAATAAGTCTATAAATAAGAAGGTCCTATCAACTTTTGAAAAGATCATGCTAATTGATAAGAGCCTCCTAACAATTAAACATAAAAGGAGCCTATTAATCGATAGGAGGCTGTTAACACTCAAAAACGAAACGAGCCTTGTAATAGATAAGAGCCTGTTAACGCTCAAAAACGAAAGAAACCTCTTGTGATAGAAAAATATAAGGAGCTTATTGTAAAATCGAAGAAGCCTCTTGAAAACATAAATTATAATGTGAAAATTTAAAAGTTAAGAAGAGAGAAAGAATGAGACAATCAATTTATACTCGTTATAAAGGCGCCTACATCCAGTCCCCAAGTATTCAACTTGAGTATTTCATTATAAAATCTAAATAGTAAATTTTCTAGAGCTTCTCCAAGCCCACAAGTACATATCTTTTCAAGGTTCTTCAACCTTTCACACTTGTAATGTTTAACAAAACTCTACAAGATCTCAACAAGAAATATATATATAAGATTTAACAATCTCTCTCAATAGAGTGATTTCACTTTCTAAAGCACAAAGAATTTGATAAGACTTTCAAGAATACTGATGCCACTAGTATATTCTGCAAGTCTCGTACCTCTTGCAAATGCAATGGCTTTTTTTAAATAGACGGTTTCCTCAACTTTCCGTTGCTTAATCTATGATATCTTTCCTACTGAAATCTTTGATATTGAAATGTTAAGAAGAACATTCTGTCAAGTCTTCTAGAGTTGATTATTCGAAATTGTGAAAAAAAAACTTTCGGATGTTATGGAACCATTTTTGAATAGGCAAGTTCATAAAGAAGGTTCCTACAAGAAAGTAAGTAATTATCCTATGATTTTATTTCCTTTTAAGAATTATATTGTTGCCCATATAAGGAAATAAATCCAATTTCAATTTTAAAATATTATAAAGTTATCTTTAAAATCGTTAAACCTAACCCTTGACCTAACAATCTCCCCTCTTTTTGATGATGATAAACAATAATAAATATATTTTCAAAATTCAAATAATAATAAAGAATTTCAAAAGATACCTACAAATTTTATATGTTCTTACTCAGCGGTGTAAAAGAAGGAGCCATACTTTATAATGTCACACATTTCAGCAGCAGTTAGTAGAAAATATCATCAATAACAAATATATCATTGAGGCAATTGAAAATATATCATCGATGCGAAGAAAGATGGATGCAATGTATATCATTAACTATTCTCCCCTTTGTCATTATCAAAAATATAGGGAGGAAGAAACTCAAACATTCACAAGACTATCACAAATATGAATAAGCCTGGTAAAAAATAGCAACAAAGTTATTGAAGAGATGCAAAAAAATTTCTGAGTGAAATCTGCATTTCAAGAAGTTGGTTTTGCATGCTATCTATTTGTTCTTGTATTTGTTCTTGATTGGCTTGAATGCCTTGCAACTGTTGTTGGAGATCTACAATATTTTCATCCTGAGGAGGGACAAGAGTTTATTGGTCTGGAGCAGGATCTAAAAGTTTGTTTGGTTGAGCTTTTGGAGAGTGAATAAGCACCTTTTTCCACCCCAAAAGCTATTTTAAAGAAAAATAAGTGTTTGGCTGTAAAATCTAAAAGCACTTTTTAAATAAAAATGGCTTTTTTAGAAGCTAAAATATAATTTTTTTAAAAGTTCAAATTTGAAACTTAAAAAAAAACTCTTATTAGAAAAGCTCTACTGATTTAAGCTCATTCAAACAGGCACTAAGTTTTCTACTACTCTTTCAGATCTTTTTCTACCCAGATATTATTTTGCAATTTGTATCCAAATTGGTAGGGAATGGAAGGGTGAAATTTAGTCTGTGCATACCAATTTAGGTTTGCAAAAGGAACTCCATAATAGATGAAAATCTTGATGAGTAACATCCCATAAGGTAGGCAACTGGTGATATTTTTATGATTCCCTTTATCTACCATGAACCTCAAGATCATTGCTGGGAGATTCCTGTTCTCTTTTAGCAAATTATATACTACATAAGAGTCCAGTAGACTGCACCTTTCAATTGAGCTACTATTGGAGAAATTGAAGTAGTTGATAACGATGCAAGGCATCATTGGTGTTCTCCCATCTTGGGTGTTCTTAGCATGAAAACAGTTAAATTTGACAAGTTATACTAGTTCCAGATCATCGACATCCCACATATGACAGGAAAAATTAGTTCTCCCTATGGAAGCTATATTCAATATAATTCCCAAGATTTCTTCATAAATTAAAACTTCACAGTCACACACCCATGAATCAATGACTAGCTTTCCATTAATTTCTTCTTTTTTCATGTGTGTATAGAACGTCTTGACTAGCTCATCACATACGATCTCATCTAATTTCATAAAAATTTTCTCAACCGATGGCAACAAAGTTAAGGAAAAATAAGTATACCCACATCATCAAACATCATGGGAGGCAAGATCCATCCAACAACCACCTTTTTTTCTTATATTGCATTGTATAGCAGATTGCAGCTTCTATTGATTGAAACATTTTTTGTGGTGCTGACAGTCTTTCCTTACTTTTGTGCAAAAATATAACTTTCCACACTGACGGATAAGCACACTCTACTCTATTGTTATGTAAGTGCATAAACTTTCAAGTCAAGAGAACAAGACAGAGCGCCTACAAGATTGAACATAATGTTCCTCGTTATATAAGGCCAAAGAAAAGAAATTGCTACTTATATAGCATTTGAAAACTACATCACAATTGCTTCTCTTTTCATGATTATGGAGTGAGATTCACATACCAAGAAGGACGTCATCCTAGATTCGCGGCACTTGTTTGCCATGAAAGGATGCTTATCACTGAGGTAATATGTTGTTAACTTGTCTTCTTGTGACATGCCTGATACGCTTAGCAAACCTACAAAGAGGTATAAGCAATTTATACCATTCATTTTCCTTCAGACATAACGATCAAAACCCAAATATTAGTTCTAGACAGAAACTCCAATGACAGTACCAGTTCACATGGTAAATAGTAGCAGCCACCATCAATTTTGTCCCAAAGCAAACGTAGTGGGGGAATCAGATTGGTCCGACAAAGAGTTGCTCCTTTGTGCAGTGGTAAGCGGTAACAGTAAAAGGAAGAGTAGTGCTCTTAGGAAATTGTCATTGTTGAGCTTTAGAAATAGGATATGAGAAGAATAGTTATTTATCTTTTTAAGAGTCACAAAAGGATTCATAGAGATGGCAAGTACTTTTTGATCGTTTATAAAATATTAAGGTTAATTTCGTACGAATTGAAACGCTATTGTTTCAATCAAATTTTGATTAAAACTTTGAGGTCTAATTTGATCATTCTGACCGCAAATTTAAGAATAAAATGATATGAAAATTTTTCTTAAGAAGAAATTGTTTTAAACACGTTACATAACACGAATTCGATAAAATTTTAAGTTAAACTCTATCGCACATTAAGAAGGTTAAGTCGAATCGGATTGAGCCGTCTAAATATAGTATAAACATTAAGTTTAATAAAAGCATGTTATAAGTATATTATAATAAATATAAATATTAATTCATTTAAAAATATAAATACTGATTAATATAAATATTTGTTAAAATTACTCTTGTCGCATATATTGTTTTAAAATTTTTGTTTTGTTTAATTCATAAAAAATCGTTTTTATAAAAGTTTGTAAAAAAAGAGAACAAGCGGCCATCTTTATAAATAATCGTACCTTTAAATACACATATGCAATTTAAATACTTTATATGATGTTTTTATATTTCTGCGTTGTGCTTTTTGATTAAAAAAAGGTTAAGGAAGCATTTTGGCAATGGACTAATTATTATAATTAATATTATTTAAATTATTTATATAAAATGATTAGTGATGAAAAATGATACAGAATTTAAGTTTTTGAATTTTTTTAATTTTTAACTTAAAACTAAAAATATTTTTAAAATTTAAATATCAATCAACTAAAATTTTAATTTTCTGAATTTTGTTGAATCAAAATACCAACTTTAATATTAATAAATACATGCCTTATTTTTGCATATTAAAAAATTATATGGTAGCGTATAAAACTGATTTAAGTAACATTAAATATAATAATTATAAAAACATCAAAACAATGATCTAATAGTCAGCTTCATCGATTTAATAATTACATATTTTAAGTAAGAGAAGAAATTTATGAGCAAAGCACATGGTACGTTCTTTATTCTTTGTAACTGAGATTTATTTTACACAAAATTCTCTTAAGGATATAATATGATGTTTTTTTTTTGGGTAAATATTAGTTTTTAGCAATGATTAAAAAACTTAATCAATTCAGCCAGTTCAACCGTAAAAATCTTGAACCGTCTAACTTTTTTATTCAGCTTTTAACTTTATAGTTTTATTTACTTTAATAACTTTTGTTTTAAAAATTAATTAATTTATTAATTAATCGATCAATTTTACTGATTAATAAGTTCTTATAAACTAAAGAAAATCAATTATTTATTAATTTTGAATATTTTTAATAAAATTTTAAATTCTTCAATAAGTAAAAAATATATATTCTATTAATATTTGTACCGTCCTAATTGATAATTATTTTGATTATGGAGTTTTGCTTAAGTTAGCTTTTGTTCCTCCTTCCTGCGCTTTTTGTCTTCTCCGTCTGGTCGGTGGCATTTGCTAATTCAGATGAGGCTTCTGCCTTATTGGAAGGCTATTCCTAGCCGTTCCCTTCCTGCCATGGAGAATGAAGAGCCCTCCTTATCTCCAAAAAACTTTCCAACCCTCTCTCGTGAAACATTTGCTGTAGTAACTAGCAAAACGATGAACAAAGCAAAAATAGATGTTGGCTATATATCTTCGAAATCGCAAACAGAAAATGCTTGGAAAAATAGAATACAGATTCATCACAACAAGGGATTACTCAAGCATTACCATAATGTGGTTCAGGATGGAGTTGTGTCTCCTAGCATTGAAATGTTGAAAGCGGAAGCGTGGTCCAATGCTTTAATTGGATTCTTCTGGTCTAAAAGACCTGCTTTTTTGGTAATTGAAGCGTAGGCTAAGGCTAGATGGAGCAAGAAGGGTTTGGAAAAACTGACGCTTAAAGAAGATGGGTGGTTGGGTCGGATTCTCACGGGCCGATCGGCCTGTCTCACCCCATGGACCGACTTGGGCTCAATCCATATTCTCC